>CAHIKZ030004651.1:1210000-1300000 GCA_903632075.3 Acanthosepion pharaonis
TATATACAGTCTATCTCATTAGTTATCATACAGAGAATCTCTTACAAATTTCATAAGAATCTATCCAATGGTTGTTCTATTAAAATGTTTAGGAGTCTAAGCCCCCCCCAATCCCTACTTTGAACTTTATATAAGTCCTTACGGATTTGCCTTCAAAATATATCAAGGTGACTAAAACTTATAGCCCTATGGTAAAAAACTCCGTGATTCAAATACTCAAATCATCGGCTTCCAAAATTTTTAATATAGGGGATTTAGCCCCTCATTAGGGTGACTTGATATTATTGAAATTGGCTATTTTAGGAATAGGCATCATTTCAGATCATTTACCTAAGTTTAAATTTCATTTAAATCGGAGGGAAAAAATTTGAAGGTGGAGGTGTCCCCACCACTGACTCAAAATAATATATACTTATACATAGCATATTACATCCACTGTCATGCTGGAAATATGTTCCATATTTTATTAAAATCTCTCCAGTAATTTTTGAATCCATCGGTGTGTTAATTTTCAAGGAGGGTCTGCCCACTTTTCTCCCGACAAAAAAATAAATCAAATATAACTCATTACACTCCCTTTTATGTCTACTGTATATGTTCCAAAATTAATGAAGATTGGGGAAGTATTTTTTTCTTATAAATGTGAAGAAATACATACACACAGACATACACACAAACATTCATCTTTATATAGATTTAATATATATTTATGGACTTACAGATACAGGAAATGATGCTCGTCATATAATGATCACACGGAGTTTTTAAGTGGTGAAATTAGGATTTCATGTAAAAATAATGTTTTGTGTTTTCTGTGTGTGTACAGGAGAAACATGATCACTTCTTACAAAAAATATATAAATCCAAGAATTTTTGACATTTTGAATAATATCTTTACTGAGCAGAAAGCACCTGGTAAATAATCCACGATCGAAGGTGGTGCTGTGACGATCGCTAACAAACAAACAAAAAAAAAATTGGCACCAACGGAGGATACATAGGTGGGCTCTCTAAAATTTCTTTTTTGTGCCAAGTCATGTCAAGCACTTGAAATACTTTCGGATATTAGAGGTTTTTAGATTTTGGAATTTCGGATAAAGGATACTCAATCTGTATTTTTATTATTATCATCATTTGTGTATGTTACTTTTTCTGGTTTGTATCCTGTATAGTCCTACTTAAATTATGGTCCTTAGACCCTATAGGAAAATTGTCATTTAATTGATAGCACTTTTTTTAGTATATGGGACGATTTTATTTCTATGTATGTTGATCTTACCTGGGACACTATTAGTAAAATTTTCCATTTTCTCCGATTACTATTGGTACAGTCCGAGATTTCATTCCCCGCATCCTGTTAATCTCAATCTACAAATCCTTGTATTTATAAACTTTCTCGATAATTATTATTATTATTATTATGATTTCATTGGATTTCTATTGTATGCACATTTCCTTCCTGGTCCCAATCAGAGACCTAAGGACATCAATGGCTTCATTACATGATGTTCCAATTGTGCCACATTTTTGAGATTTCCACTTAACGATCCTTGTATTTTGATAGTTTGTTGTATATCTTCAAAGAGACATTACAGTCTACAGGGATTGCCATGTCAATAAGAAACTATATTCTGTTCTTGTGCTGTCTGATCACGACATCTGAGCGATTAACTTTCATTGTTCTGTCTGTGTATTATTATTATTATTATTATTATTATTATTATTATTATTATTATTATTAAGTGTCTACATATGTAGTGATTCTTGACTAAAAGTGAAGCGAAACTGAAAGCAAGCTTACTTAATATTCCCCAGTTTTCTCACGATTCACACAGTTTTCAATAATTCAATCGTTTGGATAGTTTTAATTTTTTTCTCTAATTATTCCCTCTTAATTTTTTTTTTAATTAGGTTTCTGGGACAATTCTCAGTCCTTTGGTCACGAATGACTCAAATCTCATCTTTATGCTCCACAACTTTTTAATGTCTCTGGCAAAGTCAATTTACTTATCTTTTCACTTTCTACTCGTCATACTTACCTTTTGTTTACGACAACAAAATTATTATCCTGTAATTTACTTGAAGCCCGAAAGATATTTTTGTTTCATATCCTGATTTTTTGTGTTTCCTATTCTGATTTGTGCATATACTTTTGATCTGGTGGTTAATAATAGTCAGGTTCTGTTCCCAGTGAAATATAATCCCTACTCAATCAAGCATATCCTTGTATTTTTCTTATTTTGCATAACTTGCTAGATTTTTTAATTATACGTTTATGTATAATAATAGATCTTATTCAATATAGGTGAACAATTCACTAGAAACAATGTATCTAAATACAAATCAGAGGCATGTCATAACAGATCATTCAATCTTAAAAAAATCAATGTTTTGCGGCAATATTTAACATCAACTTAACACATTCAAAATTATGGACAGAAAATAGTGATTTTTATATAATGTTTTTCGAGACTTAGTATGACCAAAAACTTCACGAGTATGACGATAAACTTCATCCGACAGCAAGACATTTCTTCGGGATTTTGAAGGTTTTGAGGAGAGTAGAACAACATTTTAATAGATCTTGTTCCCAGGTTCACCCTGACCCGTGCTGGTAGCACCTGTTAGGGTCTCAGCTATGGTTAAATAGTAAACCCACACATAAAAATAAAAACACTATGAAAGTATAAAAATACATTTTTTATAGTAAAATACCAATAATATATTTTTCTATCAGAAAATTACCAATAATACCTATTTATTGTAAAATTACCAACAGTACATTTTATCAGCAGTTGAAGACATACAGTTTAGTTCAAAATATATTTAGCCATAAAAGTCATATTAAATCTAAAATCGATATAAACCATAAAATTTCGTTCAAAATATTTAGATTTCGGCATTAAATAATCTATGCCGCGAAACAAAATCAATCAATAAACAAGAGGATTTGGACGAACAAAGAAAACAAAATGACGTCAAAATCCTTTAATAGTTAGTTGCGCTTAGTTAAATGTTTACGTATATAAACGAAGTTGAAAAAAAAAGCAAATGTTGATAAGATAGCGAAGGTCAAAAAGCACTGCCTGGGGACCCCCCCCCCTATTAATCTTGGGCATCACGGTCGGAGGGTTCGTAGTAGTAGACGCCGACGCTGCATATAAGTGTATGTGTGTAAAACGAAGGTTTAATTTTTAAAAGATTTTGGTATGTTTTTTCAGAGTCGTTATCTTTCTTTTTACATCTACGTGTGATATATTTTATACAAAGCGTCTTACTAGGCCATAAGTATTCCACACAATGCACCACGCTCAAATAGCTATTTAACGAGCCGAAGAAAAAAGTATATTGATTTGCCTACAACGTAATGACATTTTATTTTATGGCTCTTCAAGAACATTCCAAATACTAAAATCCACTCCAAAGCTATAAATTCTACAGACTAGCATTAAGAATAGACTATATAACGTTGATTATTTTTCAAGAAATAGAATCCCATGAACATATATAAGTAATAAGAAACGATCTGAAATCGCATCAGTTCTTGAAAGTAATGACATCCTACTGCTTCTGTTATTGTAAAAAAAAAACTATAATATTTAAACAGGTTGTTTTTCCTAGATTCGTCTATGCGTAAGTTCATCGCCATATTGACTTCAATATCTTTTTTCAGGCGGACAATCTGGGATGTTTTAATTACTTTTCCTTTCGGGGCTTTTTGTCTACTTTTTATAAGCATTCTTCCATTTGACGCCAATGATTTATGGTAAAATATTTTTATTTAAATCAATTTGCTCCAAAATTCGTGTAAGGACAACGCGACGGGAAATCATGTTTAGCAAGCTACTCACAAATGCGTTCAACCTATAGTGAGTGCTACTTTTGCGAGCGGTTCTGACTTCATTAATATTACCAAACACATATATGGAACAATACGCGAAATCCAAATGCTTACAAATAATATAGAGTATTCCTATTGCAATGAGATTGATCTCTACTGGGTGTTTTTGTGTTAATCTACATTCAATTTACCTGTATTTAATATCGTAAGAATATACAATATCCAGATATTATGAAAACATTCAGTTGAATTGATATTTTTAAGTGGTTACATTTTTTCTGGAAAAAACATTAATACACAATCAACTGTATGTAGAAAACAACTAGTTTCAAAAACATCTATATACGGCTAAGGTTTGTTTTGTTTTTTTAAATTTAATGTTAGATTTGTTATGTTATATTTAATGTTACGATTTTATTTAATATTAGGATTTGTTTGTGCATATACACTGCCAATTCCCAGCTGTCCTTAGATGCAACACAGTGCCGGATTAGCCGTTTTTCCAAACCAACAAAAATCAGCTAATTCAATAATGCATATCTAATTCACTAATTATGCATCGCGTATCTTTATGCATATCTCGCATCATCAACTGTTAGAAACTTATATTAAATTATTATTAAATTATATTTTCACTAAAATTCAATCATAACAAGGCCCAAGAGCCAATCATGGTAGAGGATTACAAAATCAGGTGTGTTATATGAACTTAAAAAGGCGAAACAGAAAATGGTGATCACGAGGACATTAATGTATGTAATTCTCCACGCATAAAGTTGTTATGACTGTAGCGTTTGAGAAAATATAAACATGAAAGTCTGTTCCAAAAAGATCTATAAAACGCATGTGTTATATTTTATTGCTCGCTCTGATCGCATTTCCTGTTCATTTTGAATTTTCTTTTCAGATGTCTTTAACGGAACCACAATTAGGATAAGTTTTCTAAATAAATAAAAATACATATTAATTTAATTTTAAAAATAATATAGATCCTTCTTTTTGCAATCAATCGTCTGACAGGTAAACAAAAAACTACTGTTTTAAAGTGTTTTTTGCAAATGTAAAAAGAAAATTTAGGCAATCATTAAGAAACGTTCTAGCAGTAGTAGTGGTAGTAGTAGTAGTAGTAGTAGTAGTGGTAATATTGCAGAGTGTTTTCAAACTGGAAAGTATATTTTAAAGATTATTATCCCAAATAGTTCAGTCTGTGTTGTCTGAATCTGATCTGAATTTCCGGAAATAATTTTTTTTAAAAACCAAATCCTTTAGTGTTGATGCAAAATAAATTTATCTGTAGTGGTGGGTCAATTTACAATGTATGTATAATACAAAACTGGATACACGTTATCTGTTTTAAAAATGGAAGCGATATTTGTCTTACGCTAGCCTATGACCGTCGTATGTTCAAATTACATATGCCTGCAACATTTCGTCTGATTTAGTTTTGTGGTTTTGTATAAACTTTTAAAAGTGGTCAAACTTATGCATGTCCACAGAAACGAAGCAAGGTTTCACCTGGATAAAAATAACAGAATATAAAAGAAATGCAGATATTGTGTGTGTACAGTAAATTTAGTCACTCCACAATTATTAACAATCTATGTGACCAACTTACATTTCTTTATAGTAGACAAAACTTGGATATTAGGTGCGTTTAAAATATTAAAATAAAAGAGCATTAAGAGAAAATTGAGATTATTATCTATCTATGAACCAAATGCGATAAAATTGAGCACACACACACATATATATATATATATATATATATATATATATATATACACACACACACATAAAGGGTGCGATGGGTAAATTGTCATCTAACACGCAAAAATAAAATTGACACTGACATCTCATTTTAACAGATATATTTACCAAAATAACACAAAATATCTTAAAGCAATAAAGTGTAAATTTATTCAATATAATTGGCATTAGCTTCAACCACCGCATCCAGAAGACTTCGGAATCTCCTGCAACTCTTCTGGACGATCTTGTTTTAGTTGGTGAATATTGTCATAATCATTGGCTTCAGTTCATCTTTGGTCTTAAAACTCGCTCAACTGCGACACACATAATAACCAATGGGTTGCAGTCTGGAGAATGTCCAGATATAAAGGGTGATGTGGACGCAGAAATTTCCTGATTGTGTGGCATGATGCAGATTCCTGTTTCCAGACATAGGGTTTTCTAGCAGCCACCATCTTGACCCAGAGTAGTACTACCTCCTCAAGGCACTTGATGTCGGATTCCGTGTTGAGACTGACGCCCTGTGGAAAAATGACTGTCGGGATAACTTCATCATCACTAGTAATCACTCCAAACAATATGAAGTTGACTGAAAGTTTCGTATCAGAACTTCCGGATCGAATGCCAAGCAGTCCAGAAAGTCGTTTCCAAATGTCAGGCGGGTTAAATTACGGCATGCTACACTTTTTCTCACAGACGGAGCCCAACTGACCCTACTATATTCTGCAGCCGACAAAACTAAAAATAAGTAAAGCGCATGGACGAAATAAAAAATATAAAATAGCGACTACTTAAACATCGAACCATATATATATATATATATATATATATATATATATATATATATATATATGTATATGTGTGTGTGTGTGTGTGTGTGTGTGTGTGTGTGTGTGTGTGTGTGTGTGGAGAGAGAGAGAGAGAGAGGAAATTACTTTCAGATCTTCACGCCGATATTAAAACAAATTTATTGATGTTGGATTGCTGCTCTTTCATGTGAAGGACTTCTAGAATTTTAAACGCTTTTTGTTTTCCCGTTCAATTGGCAGAAAACGTTTGTATTGACGACTGAAAAATGATGTTAATTTAAAGCGGTGCCGTGATGTCGTGATATACGTTTGCATACGTCATTTTGTTTGGGGACATGACAGGTCAGTCTATTCGAGTGAAATGTTATGCCGCCATAACTACAGTATGTCCCCCAAATGAGAAGAGACTTGGTATGCTTGTCTTTTGCAAGGTACATCTTTAATTATTTACGCACCCAATTATGACTGTTCTGTTAGCAGTGCATGACCCAATGCTATTGAACAGTAAATTATGCTGTAAATTAATTTTTTTTTTTTAATTAAAGTCATTGGCAATGAATATGTATTCTTTTTATACATTCTATACCTATCTTATTACCAAAATTATTTGCTTTAATTTACGAAATGGCGCCAAGAGCTTCTCGACCAAACTTAATCTGACCAAAAGTATGATAATGGTACAAGGGTCTTCATTTTCTATCTGAGGTTATTTCAGCACCCCCAACGCCAATATGATATTAGCAAAGTATATTATACTCTGAACAAAAATAGTATGACCAGCAACATGACACAATGTTAACAATTGCCTCGTAATAGATGGTCATAGGGATATAAGTCTTGATGTATTGCACAATGTTGTTATAGGAAAGGGGAAAGAATTGAGTAAGTTTAATGAAGTAAAAATTGTTTCAATCACACGCGTAGACCAAAACATTTCACAAACAGATCAGCTCGTTAAATATCTTTCGGTAGTTCAGAGGACTACTCTAGCACATATAGCATTAATCAGTTTGACGTTAGCAATGCATTGTAACATGCTGTTCATTGATCGCCTTGGTGTTGGGGTTTCTTAAGTACAGGTCAGTCTGAGTAACCATGACAAATAATTCAGCTATGAGTAAAATAGCAGGATATCCTGAAATTTCCTCTTTGGGTGGAAGCCAGTCTATGAGAAATTAAATTCTGAATTTCAAACTATCTCTGTATTGTTGATATCTTTGATTGAAGTGAAGGTGTTATGGTCCGATTCCTTGTACCACGTTGATAGTCCAAGGTAGAACCAATAAAGAAGAACTCGAACACGGATGCGGAATAACACAGATATATTACAAACAGGAATAAATACAGAGAAGTAGAAAGTGTTAGTACGAACAATCAGGTTTAGTAGTAATTGTCTGAACACGACTCTGTTTCGGACTGCCTCTGACTCGACTGACTGACAGAACCCTGACAAGGCTGGTTTAACATGGGATCTCCGAGCCCGTGGGCTCGGCCAAAAATATGCCCTTTGAAATCGTATAAACATGTTCAGGTTCGGTTTACCTCCACGAAAGAGACTCCGCCCTTCGGCGTAGCCTCGTTCCGGTTACTTCCTCGTCCGAAGCCAGAGAGTTCAACCGATCAGCCGATCTGCCGATCAGCCGGTCGCCCGACTTCGGACTGAACGGTATTTAGAACGAGGGCATCATGTGGCACAAGGCCGGTTTAACGTAGGATCTCCGCGCTCGTTGGATCTCCGGGCCCCCGGGATCTCCGAGCCCGTGGGCTCAGCCAAAAATATGCCCTTTGAACCCGTATAAACGGGTTCAGGGTCGGTTTACCTCTTCGAAAGAGACCCCACTCTTCGGCGTATCCTCGTTCGGGTTCCTCCCCGCCCGAAGGCAGAGAGTTCAACCGATCAGCCGATCAACTTGTCGCCCGACTTCGGACTGAACTCCCTGCTTCCTCTTGAGGCGCAGTATTTATTACGTATGGAATAGTCCATTATGTTATTATGGGTAAGGTCCCATAACAGAAGGTTAAAGACTAAACCTGACACACATCTGGAATGAGGATTCAAAGACTGTTGAATGGCGTACGCGGTCATCTTCAGCCAACACTTGCGGCTGTGCAGATGCTAAACTCTATTGGTGTATTCCGCCCTGTTGACCCTACTGGCGACAGCGAAAGTGTTGATATTGACGTATGAGCAGTCCTGGATTTCCATAGCCATCGTCCATATCAGTAGCACTAAAGTACTAAGAAGGATTGATATAGGCAGTGAAGATGATGACACTCAAATGACTAATGTATTCACTACATTTATCGGAAAGTAAGCAAAAATCCCTGGAATGACCGTAATCTTTCGCTGTGGTAACAGATCAGGCAAGTATCTGAACTCAATGATGTTCGGATATGTTTCAACATCCGCTTTTTTGTGTGCAGACCAGCTGAATTTTGATGAACAGAAGTTGTACCTACTTCATATGTTGTTGGCTGAAATAAGAGGAAGGAATTTTATATTAGTTAACAGGCTAGCTTAACGTTTTTTTTGTTTTTGTTTTTGCAATAACGTTCACTTTATATAAGACCTAACAGCTACTCGAGGTTGAGTGTTACAGTATAAGTGGTTAAATATACAGTTTATGAGGATATATTGGAAATATAACAGTTAATCCTAGACTTGAAGAAGTTAAGTTTGTATTAATCGAGGAAGTATCTTCTTGAGAGACGATTGCACAAAATAGAGGTTCGTTGTAAAGTAGTTCGCTAGAATGTGCATCTTATGATGGTTCCTAGCTTTGAAGGCTAGAACTGGTAGAACAAAAGAATGTAGTTCGTTTTAACACTTTCTATGGAAATTGTCATAGAGTAGAGAGAGGCTTTCATCTGTGGGAAAGGGATTGTAGGGTGTAAAACAATATCACCCACGTAGACGCAACTGGGCTATATCGAGACTGGAAAGTGAAAACTGGACTTCTGTTAAAAATGGTGGATATGCTATAACAAAAATCGTGTTCATCTGAGTGGCTGAAACAGCCCAAGGAAGGGAAAAATATATGTACGATATCGCAAGGCGTTAACAGCTAAAAAAACAGAAATAGTTTATGCAAAGTTTATTTGAAAAGCTGTTTACGAAAATCTGATAGGCAGATATGGCTGACATCCACGTAATACAGCAATAGTTAGTGCTAGAGATATGGACGTTATGGTCATTATTGAAAGGTGTTTCGAAAAAAAAAACAGTTCTAAGAATCCTTCCAGCAATGCCACCCATGCATCACAATTGCATTGATTGAAAAAGGGAATACGTCATTGAAGGTGACAGCAGGCAATATATAAAAAAAAATTTTCGTTCTCAGGCCGATTACGGAAATTAAAATGTCACGTATCATATTTCTAATATGCATATTTATATCCAAGCAAGATGTATGAAATCAATATTACTTATTTGTTCTACCGAACTTTAGTATATTATTTGTTGTATCAGTCCGTGGCGTATCATTTAACCTTTACCCCCATGGGAAAGAAGACTTAATGTTTATCCTTCATGCTATTTGGATTTCAAGGGAATTACAACACAATTCAACAAGTGTAGATCGCTGCGTACGCAGGTGCAGTGATAACGCGTAAATACCACCGAGAATTTATCAAGTTTCAAATGCTTAAGTGTGATATTTTTGATAAGAATCTCAATGGCAGTTGAACAATGTCAGATAACAACATTCTAAAGGCGTTTCCCGAAGCAGCTGTTCGTCAATGCAGCACCGATTTGCATCCTGTTCTCGATACGAAATCTCAACCAAATTGAAAATAAATCTCAGGATTGTCTTTTTTTCTTATCACGAGAACACTTTGTTGGTTTCAACTCGTTCCGAAATATGAGAAATTTGAATACAGACCGATCAGATTTCTTTTCATCCAGCATCATTTGATGTTACAGAAGAGGAATATAAATTTATTTTAGCTTATGTTAGGTCAGTCTACGAGTTCCACTGGTAGATTGTAGCCGTGTACTAGCTAATGCATGATCGGGTCATTGGCGACTAAACTGGCTCCACCATCAAACTTTTCCGGTACGTAGTTTGGCTAGACACACAGCAGGATTTTAAAAAAGAAAACCTTTCAAAGGGTGAATGGATCTTCTTGTAGGCTCATGAGACTTCTAAAACAATACGGTAGACTGGGATTTATAGTTATGTATTACATGATTACAGGACATCGCGCGACTTTCAGACTACATTCAACCGCTAGGGAGGAGGATTCTGCCATGGAATTAATGATCATGTGTCAGTAACCAATGTGAGCCTTCAAAATGAAGGACATCTCTGTAGGATTCTCAAGGTCGATTTGTCCAAGACATGATACGCATGTCTCCAGCTTTCAACCTAAGATATGTGGAGGGATCCTTCAGGGGCCCAGCAGCGTAATGAGCCTACGATCCCACCCTGTCATGGGACTGATGATGATGATGTTAATGATGGTGAGGATTACTATTTCATATACTTATAACTACAATCATTTCTTTTATAACTTTCCGATATATCTTATATTTAATCAACGTAGTATAGTCGAAGGCCAAACGGATTACGTAGGTTTTGACAAAAAGCGTTACTTAGACGCCTAGCAAATCAACATTAAAGATGGAGACTTTTAGCTAGACTCGAGCAGTATTTGCCGCGACATATCGAAAATAATTGTTTCGAACCTGGGGCAAACCACAGTATATATTTATTTACATTAGCTTAGTTTAAAAATTGTAGGAAAATTACTCAGATAAATTACTGCAGTTATGTATTCTTGCTAAGTTGGCTAGCTCTTGCTTTACCACTAAGACCCAGCTAATATATAGTATTTTTAATTAAGGTCTTAGTTGAGCACATATTAAGAGTCGTACTAGGGTAATTAGTTAAGTTCTCGGCAGACTGTTTAAATGTTGCTCCATTGTTAGTTGCCCGATAAAACATCACGGAATGTTTCGTTTAAATGATTGACGATAACTAAACATGCCCTAGTGCGTGATAATGCAATTTGTCTGAATGTTAGGATCTCAAAGTCCCAGACAAATAATGTGAAGAAGAAAATCATTCGACTGAATATAATACCTTATCTCAAGAGATTTTTGCTGACATCAAATAATGTTCATGGAGGCGGCGTTGTTTGTGGGAATTGGGTGATATTTTTTTTTCTTTGCCAAACAAAATTTATCAGTGTCACATGGGACTGTGAACTCAACGCTATAATTGATTTTTCTGTTTCGGACGTCGGAACCCGCGTTCTCTTAAAACCGAAATTCTTTTTAGCAGAGTCCAACAACATTGTTTAGTTTATTGGTTAATCATTTGATTTAACATGCCTCGGGCTAACATGTCAAAACAAACGATCTCAGTGAACCTGTTATTTGATGTCGACATGGATTTTCTAATACATTCGTGAGAAGGACTGTGAATTGTTGAAATCTTCTGTTAAAATATATTTCTATTTCTGATATATATGTGGAAAATATTATAATGAATTGCTATCGGTGTGAACTGGATATCAGTGGTTTTCTGCACATATAATTATCTCCGGTTAATATTGTAACAAAAAAAATAGGTTACTTGATCAACGAAGCTTCTTCGTGGCATAGTCGCTTAATGCAGGTCAGATGTAACGATGGTTTTCCTCTGCCCAGAGGGACGCAGGTTCAAATCCTGCGGAAGAGTTCATACTTTCTTAGAAAGATTTCTCGAATACTCAGGTTTGTAAACGAAAATAGAGAAAGACATTGTTTGATAAATAACCGGAACATCTACTCAAATGCCAGTATCCACTAAAAATAACGCATAAAATTAAAAAAAATACCGGAATAATAAATAAAAATCCTTAACTTCTACCGAGAGATAATTGATAGGTAACCCCTACCTTATTCTGTGTATCACAAACATTGAGTTTTAGTTCATTCATTATATCGAAAAGATTTACGATGCGACAGCTTGCACAGGCTTTTTTCCACACAGTGTATCTGCGGGCTTCCCAAGATAACATACATATATACGCTGTCGTTCATCTTATTCAAGACAAAGAAAGTATCACCTGACCAAGACGTTTACTCTCATAAAGTTAAGATCTCGTTCTGATGTTCGCTTGCCCATTGGCTATCATGTTTACTAAAACTGCCTAAGCTGCCCTTACAAAACAATGATCTACGAAGACCAAGTTGCTATGTGTTCCTTACTTCAGATTAAAGTTACCTGTTCTTTGTATTACAGTGGGCCTTTTGTTGGCTTCTACTTTGCGAGTAACACCTACTTAATTTCTTATATCACAAGACTTGTCCGCTTAATAACTTGTCGAAATCTGTGCTTGTTAACACTTCCTTTATCGTTAAACTGAAAAAAATGCTCAACAGACTGTGCGTTTTTATGAATGATTTGATTCAGGCTTTTGACTGAAACAACATTTAACTTTATTAAAATAATTTCCTTTTGCTGCTAACACCAGCATTCAACACATTAAATTTTATATATATATATATATATATATATATATATATATATATATATATATATGCGCCCTTAGCATTCTCAGCTACCACAAAGACCGTGGCTTTTATTCTAGGCTTAATGCCTCAGGTCATAATGTTTGGGCTCATCAGTGTATAATTTCAATAATATAGCATGGCACTCAGCCTAACAGAAGTAGCAGGTAATAGTAAAAATAAACTTCTTTAAAATGATCCAACCAAGACCACGATAAATGTCAATGAACAACAGCTGGAAGCAGTGAAGCAATTATAAACCTTGGCGCCATTATTATTTATCAATTAGGGTTAAAAATCGAAGTGCCGACAAGAGTAGACTTTAAGAATTCGAGCAAAACTGAAGCTTATATAGAGAAAGAGGGACATGAGTTGCAGAACAAAACTAAACCAGTTCTTTTTTTCTGATATGCATGCGTTTCGTGGGCTGGAACTTCAGGAAATAATCTAAGAGATTCTTCAATAGACTTCTTGAAATCTTCTACAATGACCATATAACAAGTGAAAATATCAGGAAAACTACTAGAGTGATCGGTGTAATGAACTACTGAAGAAAAAAATGTAATGACTACGTGAAAAAATCTGGAGGAGTCTTCATGACCATTCTTCAGGGGATAATACAAGGGTAATGGAAACAAAACAGATAGAAAAGGAATTGTGAAAAATACATCACTGAATAGATAGTGTGAAAATTTGTCGAAATTCAGGGCATATCATACGACTGCCAGAAATTGTCCTTTGATGATACTTTCAGCAGAAAATGTTTCGAAAACAATTATGTGACACGTTTCAGTGAGAGACTTCAAAATTCCAAAGTAGAATTTGCCATGTTATTGGTCTTGGCCTGGCATCTTAACATCAGCCAATTTCCCACCACCAGCCTTCTGTATATATATTTCCACGATAACTGTTTTGATTAGTTTTCAGCTTTAGTACTGTACTACTTTTTACTATTTAACCTGATAGATGTAACCGTAAGTTCTGTACTAACAGTTTCTTATCCCGAACTTCTCGTTTATAAAACTCCCTTTTGGCTTCCGACTTTACTGTCTAACCTGTTAAAAATTTAGATCAATGTCTCCTTGAATTCTGTCCTCCATTTTTTTCTTTCGCTCTCTGTAACGTCTTGCATCTTAGTGGCTTTTATTGCTTGGAATGAAATGATTAATAAAAATAATATCCAAAAATGTCCACTTTTCTCTCCTGGTCCCAATTTCTCAATATCTTTTCTTTATTTCAGTAGATTCAGCCATGTCAACATACTTTTTACTATCTTAACGCTAAAAAACATAAATAGTATGTTCCCAATACACTCAAGGTTTTGTAGCAGATTTTTTTTTTAATCGTTTTCCGTATTTTAAGGTTTCTGCTTTATCTAACGGTTATAAGGGATTGCCATTTAAACTTGAAGTAAAGCGTTGCTTGAATTTGGTAGCCTAGTAATTCAGTTTCATTCCTTTCCCCGTCAGAATAACGGTGGTTAGACGAGGTGTCATAGATTTTCCAAGCTCATAGGTGAGCGTATATAATTATACAAATAATTTATTTTTAAATTAATGACGTTTGTAATGTGGGTTTTAAATCTGCAATTGTGGTAATGCATGGGATGCCAAAAAGAGCGAAGGGATATTCTTGGATTCAATTCCGTATTATCTGCACACATATGGGATTGGTTTATCCTACTGGAACAAGACATCACCAACGGTAATATGACGTGAATCTTTTTTAAGATTATCTATGTTTGTCTATACAAATTCCAGTTATTCTTTATCTTACGGACAAGAACTTATCATGCCATACATTATACATAATCACCTGACAAAGCGGGCCCAAAATAATGCTAATGATAATATTAGCCGTTTCATTATAAGGAAACATTCGGTATTCATTGATCGAGCAGACAATACTACTTGAAATTTATAAAATTCTTCCCCTAAAACAAATTTTAAAAAAATTGTTTCTCGAGTCAAGTAGCTTTTATCGCTCTTTGAAGTAATGATAAGATTTTATTTCGTAACCTTTTACTTGGAATAGAATGGTATCTTAGTATATTTATTATGTCATTATTTCCTTTCGAATTACATGCAGATATTGTCGCTTTTAAGAGTCTTCAAGCGATGCAGATTCTGTTTGTGAATCTGTAGCGCAAGTCCAGAATATTCGAAAAAGGACCAACAGGTATGGTACACCCTCTATATACAAACTCTGCCCTCTACTCAAAAGAGCCTGAGACATGAATCATCTGACCAAGTCGATCTTCCACGATCCAATGACTGTTTTCTGGTAAAACGCAATAATAGATTCTGTGGTGTTAACTTTATTCCTGTCAGTCGACAATTAGGAAACCGTATAAAATACATTTATTGATGTGTTAAGTGGCACGAATCATTGAATTGGGAGATGATTTGATGTAATTTTCCCATTCGAAAGTGTTGAGAATAACTCTGATTTATCTCAGAAACAGTGTCAGCACATTTTAGATATTGATCAAAGAAAGTAACCCGTCCTGAAAAACAGATCGAAATTTGATTTTCGTCATTGCTGATATTAAAAAAAAAAAACGGTTGCCTTCTGCCGAGATCCAATGGGAATTCTCTCCATAACTCCAGACTCTTCTGTCATTTCGTCATCTAATTTTTTCCCAATTTTCCCCCTACTTTCGAATTTCCCATTATTTTTGTAAAATCTGTATCATGTTCAGCTTATAGTTATAAAATGTTCATATTTTTATGTTATTTGATCAAACATTTGTGTTTTGAACAGTTTTGTTTGTTTTTGTATCTTTCAGTATTATTATTGCTAAATACTTAGGCTTTACAATTTTGTCCTGCATTATGTCATTCATATCATTTTCCTATTATAGTATTTAATAATATTCCCATCCTCGTCTCCCCATAGGCATTATAATTTGATCAGGATAAAAGTTATATCCTTAACTGAAAGCCAATACATTAAAAGGTTTCAAAAGATGGACATTAGTCGACAAACTGGCCATTGAATCCGTTTTGAAAACCAGCTTCTATCCGACATAATTACGAGCTTTCCCAACGATTATATGATCACGTTCAGAGTAATTTTCCTCAAACATTACGTACGTAACCTCCACAAGGGATCAATTGCTGTAATTGGTCTTTTAATAATTTAACAATTATAGTAATTGGTCTTTTAATAATTGGCTAACAGTGAAGATTTAAATGCCATTTCCTCTTATTAACTGGTTCCATTTTCAAAGAGAGTCTTTCTTTCTGTATCTGACAAGGCTGTAAAATATCGATGCATCAAAGGAGAAAGCAAATTCTGAACTACTGATTTTTCATTGCTTTGCTGACGCCCGCACTTCTCATTTGTTTTATTAACGGAGACAGAATATTTCAATAGGGAAATACTTCTCTACAAAATAAATTAAAATCGTGTCTCATTTAAATTTGATTATAATACAAATGAAAGCAGAATTAACTTTTTTTATTGCAAAATAGAATAAATTGGGTTGCTTCTTAAAATGATACTAGCTAAAATTTACTTTCTTCTCTTCCTAAGAGAAAATTCATATGTTTTACAATTGTGTGTTGGTTTCAGAAATATGTATTTGTTTCCATTTCCTGATCTAACTAATTTTGTGAAGTAAGAACTGCTTTAAACCGGTTATTCATCTAACCATCTGTCATTCATTACAAAATGTATCAGATTATTTTTTAAATTTGTCTCGTTTATTCCTATTAATCTACAGTGCATTCAACACGTAATGGATAGTGGCTAGCATTGAGGAATCGAAGAGCCAAGTTCGAATCCTAGTCGAATTCATTACATTCACTTACTATCATTGGGAAAAGGGTACTAAGTGAATGTTATGGTTTCTTCTCCACCCCCAGGACAGACCGGGTTCATGGATAGCAAGTGTTCTACCGCAGAAAGAAATGACAACCTACTGCGGGAAAAAATCTGCCTCGTCAGTCATGTATCGAAAAATTCATGACCGCCTTATCGCGTATCACGCATGGCGCATAACTGACTTATTTCATCGTAAATCAGCGAAATCTAAGTAGGATTTACCATGTAGTAAAGTTTAACCAGTTTAAGAAAATAAAGCGGATGATGATCAATATTTAGCGAACTACTGTAGCAAAGCATTATTGTGGAGGAAGTGATTTATCGGTGGGTGCCCAATACGTGTGGATTATTTGGGCTAAATCAAGAAATTAGTAAATTTATGGGGCCTACCATTGTTACCCAGATCGGCTCGTGAATCATTTCACTACTGTCGAAAGACAGCTATTCATAAGTGTTTCACTACAGTCGCCTTGTGTCTGACTAAGCTATGCTTAGAAAATATATTAGCCGGAAATGTCATCAACGGCTTCTAAACAGTTCCGCCACCTTTTTTTTTCGCAAGGCATGGATTAAATCCTGCTAGGCTCCAAAGATCATGTAAAACTTCGGTGCAGAATTGTTCCATTCAAGAATCGGTTCTACCAGTCACCAAAAATATAGACACAGCAATTGAAAAGCCATGAATCTAGGAACAGAAATAAATATTGCGAAAGAAAAACGACGAAGAGTCTATTCTTAATTTTATTATTTTTAAGTTTTTTTTTGTTTTGTTTATGTTTTAGTTCGTCCTTTAAAGAAATGATTTAAAAATCCGTTATTTTTAATGTCCGTTTAATGTTTTTGAGTTCTTCTGTGGGAAGAGCAGATACTCTTTTTTCTATTGATAAAATTTTTAATAACGACTATCTAATATCTGTGCAGGCATCCGCTTCTGTAATTAAGGCGATAGAAATTTAAGCTTGTGTCTTCATGCAAAGGGTAAATGTGTTATTAAAGTCAACTACGACATCGGTGAAAGTGAGTCTGTGTTCAGTATTAAGTTCGTAATTGAAAATAGGTTTTAGATTTTTTTATTTCATATATATTATTAGCAACAGTACGGAATACTGTTTGCGTATCTAACGTAGATTATATATTTATCGTGATTTTTGATTACCGTCTTTTTCCAACTGAAGAAAAAAGGCTCTTATACTTAAACTATCCCATCAAGTATCTTTTTTTAACTTTTTGCTCCATGTTATTTTACATTTATCAGATTAGATCGAATATGAAGTATTGCATATATATGAGAGTCGGAGCTACTCAATCTTTACTTTCCAGATATAAAATAAAAATAGTTTACGAAATCTTGTTGTAGGTCACTCTGCCATACTTTTCCACAAGTGCTTGTCGCTTGTCTGTCGGTATTTTCATGAAAAATGTCCAAATGAGATGCATTCTTTTGTTTCAATATTCCAGACCTTTAAACTTTCCCGGGACGCCACATTCTTTAAGTCAATCGACATATTTTGTTTCTGATCCTTATCTTCATTTCTAATCAACTTCTCTTCCATTCTTATCCCACCATTTGTTCTTCATTACCATTTTTTCGAGTTTAACACTATACTCTAAGTGCCTCTCAAGCATTTTATTAGGAGAAATTCAGTATAAAATTAACATTTCTATGTTAATTTTATACTGAATTTAAAGGGGAAAACATCCCTTGTCCGTTATTTTAAATCAGAACTTTGGTAAATAAAACCGCTTGCCTGACACCCACCCACCAGCTCGCTCTCTCTCTCTCTCTCTCTTCTCTCTCACACACATACACACACACTTACTCACACTCACATAACAAGGGATTTAATACACTGTCCCTATATTTTTCTCCCACCACAACCACAATGGTCATTTCCGGGTGGTGTCCCCAAATGCCTATATATGAACCAAAGCCCATAATTACCCAATTACTGTGGCCACTGTTACACTGGCATAAGAATCCACCAACCAATTTACATTAATGCCATGACGGAGGTGTTGCTATATGGTTGGAATCCAAGTAAAGCTTCTCTCTCGTCTGATCCACGAACTGTCGGAAGGCTGAAACACAGCAAAGGAAAAGAAAAGAAATTTTATTTTGATCCCAACCGAAAGTCCAGGTAAGTGAGTGCAGTGTTTACCATCACCTCCTTCAACGTTGGAAAGACAAAAACAAAATTTCTGTTTTATGTTCTCATGCGCATACAAATGAACCTAGGGAACAATGCCCTCTCAACGAGACCAGTGACCCGCTGCTACGAGTATATACACCAACCGATTTTTAGTGCAGTTGGGGATGTGTGGCCATTAGGAATCTCCTGGAATAAGCTTTACTCTTTGAATTCCATTGAACTGCCCGGAGGAGAAATACCACATTTAGATCCGAACCCAACACCTGGATAAAACTATTTACCAGACTCACAACGCTGGAAACATGTGACCAAATTCGGTTTAAAATGGGATGCTAAACATACAGACCAAAGGCAACATTGTTCAACTGGTGTCGGTCTCCACTCTCTTTAGTGCAATGGCGGAGGTGCTGGAATCTCCGGAACCTGGCTTCCCTTATAATATACTACACATTTATCCTTACCCGAAAGCCGAAAAAATCTATTTATCCACCTCTCCACGGTAGTACGATGGGTGCAAAGTCTGTTTAATGTGCGATGCCGTAGAGAAAGATTTAAGACAAAAATCTTTCAGTTCGTACCACCATTGACGTTCTGGTATCACTATCTATCAATCTACTATCTTTATGGCAATGACGAAGTTATTGCCGAAGTGTTGAAATACCTTAGTGAAGAAAACAAATACATTTTATCCTAAACGTAAACAGTATTTACTACAACAGGTCGTGCTTAACGTGGATTTCCATACGCGTGCACGTGAGCTCAGGATAAAAATTGTTTAGTGTCCGCGACTACCGTCACATAGGCTTTAGTATACACCCATACTCCCTCTTTAGTGCAAGGTGGGAGATACTGTGAGAGATTCTCAGGTCCAAGATTCTTCCATCATTTTAAAATAGAGAACCCATACTAGTTTTGATCCCAACCCGATGTTCAGGTAAATGAAACTGAAATATTGATTTATATATAAATAATGCCATTATCCGGATGTTTATTATAAAAGGCAGATCAATTCTATGTTTTATTATAATCTATTGTAAACGCTATAAATAGTGTTAAGATAAAAATTTGACATGCCATCCTAATTCACTTTTGGATATTCAATCATTCTCTGAATAAAAAAAATGTATTTTATGAAATTGATATTTTTGTCGATAACAATGTGTAATCCTGACAAGTAAAAATATTAAGGGTCGCCTTTTATAATGTTTTGTATAAAATTTTCAAAAAGGTCGTGACAGTATTTCTATGATGTTTCACTCTTTTCGTTCCTTTTAGAAAGATGATTGAATTTCCGTCTATATGATAATAACGTCATTTCCAGCAGATCTGTGACGCTTCAGGTTAGACTCATGGAATTTGAACCACATGAAGTGTCGGATTTTAACAAGTAAAAAATTACAACAGTGTATATGAGCATTGTTCATCACAAATAATAATACGTTTCATATCCTATCCGTTATGTATTATGATAATAATAGGAATCCTCAAAAAAAGTTCAATTTGAGTTTTTCTCAGTTCATCGACTTGCCCATTTTTAAAATGTTTCTCAGTTCATCGACTTGCCCATTTTTAAAATGTTTCTCAGTTCATCGACTTGCCCATTTTAAAATGTTTCTCAGTTCATTGCCCATTTTTAAAATGTTTCTCAGTTCATCGACTTGCCCATTTTTAAAATGTTTCTCAGTTCATCGACTTGCCCATTTTTAAAATGTTTCTCAGTTCATCGACTTGCCCATTTTTAAAATGTTTCTTTTGCAACAAAATAACAAGAAATTATTATAGAAAAACCTCCAGGGCTGACTCAAGAGATTGGAGAGTTTAATCGTATTTTTGATATGTTTGTTTCATTTGACATGTTTGTTTCATTTGACATGTTTGTTTCATTTGGCACTCGTTGTTAATAACCGTTGTTCCCTCTCAAGGATACTTTTTGATACCAATCTCTCGTGCAGCCATTTATTGTTTCCGTTATTTTTAGTATCATTAAATTTTTATGGCATGGAGCGCATTTTGTAGGTCCCCCTAGAGAGGATATGGTATTATGGTGCATGGGGGATTGATTGGTGAAAGACGAGTTCTTATGGTAAATGGGTAAATTGTAATGAGTGAATGGGTCGTGAATCGGATTAGCTAGGTATAAGATAGTGAGTGTTGACCAGTCTTAACTCCTCCCCTTTTTCGGCCTTGTGCCATAATTGTGTAATTTTTTCACAATAAATATAGAGTCTAAGCCCATGACCCTGCGACTTGTTTGTGTGTGTGTGTGTGTGTGTGTGTGTGTTTTAGCCAGAGTTCTCTGACGACGGTTCTTATTATTTGAGAAGTACGATTTTTGGTCCAACTTACGCTTCATTGAACCGATATATATTTTTTTTTTGTTACTCTTTAGTTTCGAAAACCTTTTAATTTTTCAGTTTTCTTATTCTTTTTTTTTTTTTGGTAAATATATTTGTTAAAATGAAATGTCATTTTTATTTTTTATTTTTGCGTCATTTAGACAACAATGTATCTATCGCACCCTGTACATTTACAATTTCTATAATAGAATTCCTAAAATTAACTATTAGTAAAAAATAAAATAAACTTGAATGAATACAGGGCCCATCTAAAAGAATTATGAATAAAAGTGGTACATCGTTACAAAAAAAGGTTGAGAATAACTGTTCTAGAATTTAATGCATGAAATTTTAACAATCCATTGTTGTCTGTCAAATAATTATGCTCCAAGGCTGAAACACAGGGTCATTTAATGCCGAAATTTAGTTTTCTTGGAAGATTTGAAGTAATAAAAATATGATAAATGTTATTTTGCTGTCACAATTGAATACATGGTAGATTATATTAAGCTTTTGTTCATATACATGTTTGTGAGGATATAATTACTAGAGACGGTGATATGTATGTTTTATGTCGTAGTTTTGATGAAGTTATATTCTAGATTACAGTTTGTTTTCTTTAAGAAATTGTACGATATTATTTGGATTAACGTCATGAAAGATTTATTTCATGTTGGTTGTTTGGTGTATTTTGTTTAGCAGCATATCAATCTCAGTGGTTTATTTAATGGCGAAATCTAATAGTTTTTAACACAATTTATGGCTTCAACTAAATATATTTTTGAACACAACTGTCTGCCGTCAACTACAGATTAAATGTATTATTAATACTTCTACTATAAAATATATTGTTGAACATTTTACTATAAAAATGTATTTTTATACTTATGTAGTGTGTTGTTTATATTTGAGGAGTTGCAATATTTGACCATAACTGGGATTCTAACAGTTGCTACCTCCCCGGGGTAGAGTGGACTTAGAAACAGAAGCCATCAATACCTTTATTTTATCGTCATACCCAGGAATAGCTGCAAGAAGTGAAGACAAATTCATAGAAATCTAAATTATTTGGATTAAATTTAGTCCAGTAAATAATTAGTTTTATTTTTTTACAGGGATTTTAACTTAAGTACTTTCGAGCTTTTCTTCAGGGGTAAATTACAAAAACAACATATTGTAACTGCGATAAAATCTGCATATAGATGTGACATTGTTTTTTAATAACACGCGCAAACGCGTACTATTATAGTTATTTTAGGAATTTAAAATTTATCCTTGTATTTGGGTAAAAATATCTACGGCATTGTCCTTGATGAATTTCATCTAAACAATTACTTGAGAAACTGATTAGACAAATGGAAAGGATCAATAAAAAAAATAAGTAGACACAAATATGTATATATTATACAATGAAACATGTTTGAATGAAAATATGCCTATATATATATATATATATATATATATATATATATATATATATATATATGTGTGTGTGTATATATATATATATATATATATATATATATATATATATATATATATATATATATATATATATATATATGTATGTATATCACATTGATAATCTTTTGATGTATCTATAACTGACAACATTGAGACGTAGTATCTTTGTGAGGAGACAAGTTACAAATAATTTTATAAATTTTCTGACCAATGCTTCAGCGAGAATTACTGATTAACATAAAATCCTTACCAATTACAATCTCTTATAACTAATTATTCAGTTAATTATTTACATTATATATATATATATTGGAGAAGATCTAAAGTACTTAGGTTAACAAGAACTACGGCGACTTCTCTGATGAATTTCAAGTTAACATCAAGAGGATAATTAAAGACCGAGAACGGATTATTGTAAAATAAATAGACATAATATGTCAATATTATTTAATGAAACATGCTTGAAATACAATATGTGTGTGTATATGTAGGTATATTTATCTATTTATATGTAGCAGACTTGTTCCGCTTTTTTATTTCAATGCCTTTACGCGTATACTTAAGATGCTTCCATGTTGGTGACGTCATAATTTAGTAGCATGTACGCTCTAAGTTTTTGTTTTATTTAAATCGCGTGATATAAAATTTTAATCAAACTTGACGACAGTTCTTAATTAATGCCCACATAGACCGAAGCAATTAATCTAAAACAAATTTCGTTTGCTATGCAATTGCTTTCGTTTGTCTTCTTTGTTTCGTGATTGTTCTAAATTTTAAATACATGTTTCAAATGAAATTATTATTATTAGTTTTTTTTTTCTTTTTAATAATTTAAATTTATTTTCGTCATTATTATTATTACTAGTATTTGTAGTAGTACTATGATTATTATTCTTATCATTATTATTCTTATCATTATTATTATTATTATTATTATTATTATTATTATTTACTTTCTGTTGTGTGCACATTCTCTTGCCTATGGTCAGAAATGGCTTCTAGATATTTTCAACTCGTCACATTGATAAATAAATAACAAAATTACACATATTTTACATAGGTAATATTCTTCGTAATGCGTGAACTGTACTTGTGAATGCAATTTTTGTATTTCTCTAAAGCCGGAATCCCTTCAATGAGTCTATCGGAATCTTTTCCAATCAATCCGAGGGCTCCAGCTACAACTGAAATTATTGTCCTCATGTGCCACATTTTTAAGATTTCCACTTCAAGATACTTGTATTTAGGTACTTTATTGAAGATCTTCAAAGATACATTAAAATATGCAGAGACTGACATGTCATTACGATAGTATATTCTGTTTTTTTATGATTTTTGATTACAATGTCTAGACGATTAGCTTAAACTGTTTTATCTGTGTGTATTATATAAAATAAATAAACTCCTATAAAATTGTTACATGTCCTATCTCTCTAGCCGGGTCTGAGTGATGTTCATATCATTTTTTTTCAGTTTTCGTCCCGTAAAAGATACATATTTTCCAGTGTAAATATTGCCCCACACTATTATGCCGGGTTTTATGTGCTGTGGGTACCAATACCGTGCAAACTGATACAATGATCTTTTGTTTCTGGATATTTATCCCAGAATCTGCATTTTCGGTATTACAATTTTTCATTATATGTGCCTGGTAGTCTCTATTTAGAAAGTATCTTTCCTGTACAGCAAGAATAAAATCTTTGGTTTCAGCTTTTAACCGTGAACTACGTAACCACTGATGGGTACTGGGTTTGTCTACATCAGTTTGGTTTTACGGGCAGAATATTGGCCATGAAGAAGCTTACTTTACCATCGTTTCTGCATTTGGTACGTTGAATTTGTCTTTGATTCCTTTTTTTAAAATTCTTTTCCGCTGCAATAGGTGTATTATAGTTTATTTCCACTTCCACGCGCATTTGAAATTTGAATTCGCCGGTTTCCTTTATTATTGACTAAAGTTTCTTTCATGTTCTTTGACACAGATCATCATTCAGTCTTCTGTAGTTTCCAGGTATCTTTAAGACTGATTGTTGTGGTTTTGTAGACAGTTCTAGTTATTATTGTTGTTATTATTATTATTATTATTATTATTATTATTATTATTATTATTATTCCGCCATTTGCATGGTCACCCCAAATATATGTTCGTCACAGCAAATGAGTGAGAGTAATTGCCTTTATATCGCCTTCTTTATATTACCTTTCTCACTTTTCTTATAGACACTAAAAAGGCCACGCTCTACTTAGGATTACTTCTTCTATGTGCCGTGTCTTTTTAGGACTTTGCCTATCATGGCTTTCACAATTATGTTCTGCATATTTTATGTTTTGAAGGTTATGTCCGCTAATAATGAATCCTGCTACGATGTCTAATTCTTTCAGAATCGTCTCACTGTGTAGGCTAAATATGTCAGGTGAGTTGCCTTATCTGACCGAGCCTGTTGTGGAAGCCAAGATGCCACATCATGGCATTAACATTGCAGATTCTTCTTTGGATTTTGTGACGAATCACAGAAGTACCAAACAAAGTGTAAGAGCGATAATCAATGTATGAACTAATTTTATATTTATAAAGGTGTAAACATTGGCTAGTACAATATGGTGTACCAACTTTCCTATTAGTAGAACTTGCAATTAATTCAACAAAATCATTATGCTTCATGTCAGTGGAAAACATGAAAACCAGAAAGGCGGAAGCTGGTGGAAGCAAAAAAAATTCTGTATGACTATTAAGAGAATATTCGGGTATTAAAATTAACGAGCCATTTCATGCCCAGTTAACAACAGCTTATAGGTAATTTTGGATATCAGCTACCAATTTGAACTTATCTATCAGATTTACTATTAAGACAAACATAGTTATAGAGACGTGAACACGTGAAATCTCGAAGGTATTTGACTCCGAGGAAATCGTCTAGTATTAACTGTCATATAGGATAACGGATTTATACTATTTACATTGTTCAGACTGTTTTTCGCATCTTTATTGTCATATTCACGACAATAACAAATGTCCCAGTGGATAAAAGCGTTGGTTGAAGTAATCCAAAAAGTGGATTAAATAAAGGGTTCGATTCGAAATTCCAATGTATATCACCAGGAGAATGCTGGAGCATACAAGAGCCGAAAGTACGTGAATTTGTCAATAAAGATGAGGACAACAGTCCGAACAATGTAAATAGTGTAAATAATTACAATACCTCACATCAGAAATATAGACAGATGTTGGAGAACTGATATAATATATTCGTTCAAGACTTTTTCCTGTGTTTCTAATGAAACCATTCTGTTCAGAAAAATCTGAGATTAACACTCTGAATACATTTTCACATATTTCATTTTTTTCGCATAGGTAATATAATCAAAACGGATATATATCTTTATTAATGATGCTTTTTACATAAAATAATCTCATTACTTTTACATTTGTTATCATCCTCATAAAATAGCAGGTTTACATACGGTTTTTATTTGCTATTCGTTTTACCAGATTTCTACAGTTAAACTTTATTTCTAATATTTTTCTCATTTTGCTTACAAAACGTTTGGAAATATCTTTTTCTTGTTCCTATTAAATTATCGACTTAATTTAATATATCTTATTAGGAAAGGTTATTCACCTTTATGATTAGACTATTTTAAATAAATATTTCTCATTTGTAGCCATAAGTATATTTTTAATTTTTTTTGGCAAATACTTCTATAGAAATGTTTATTCCTACGCTTCCAATAATATCTTTCACTCTTCAGGCAGATGATACATTGTTTTATTTGTTTATTTTTTTTTTCCTTGAAATATCGTAAATGCATAATATATGCATACTTAATCATTTCGTCGAATGCACCTGCTTTTAAAATATTTAAATATGTTCTTCAGTAGAGATCGTAAAACTTAGTGTCCACCTCTGACAATTCTCTTCCTTTTCCTTCCTCTGTAGTAACATCAGTAGCAACAGCATAAATATATTGGTTTTTAACATTTATTTAATATATTTAACATTAAAAATACTTTAAAATCTATCATCAATCTCTAATCACTATATTATCAATTGCCATATCTATATACTAGGTTGGCCAGAATGTCTTGACTCACTTAGGTAGCGAAAAGAAAACAACCACATTTTTATGGAGTAACAGTAATATTAGTTTAGGTTAGCCAGAACGTCTTTACTCATTTGATTTCCAGCTCCGTACGTTGCGGTTGTTTGTTGCTCCTGCACATTTTATCCGTCTTTGTGTAGGCCCCAACTGACAGAAATGAGTTTGAAAGAAATTGGAAATAGAGTTTGATTCGCTACAGTTAAAAGCGAAGACTTTCTACAAGAACTGCTGTGAAGGAAATTTGAGATAATGAAGGAGAAGGCACAGTCAGCCAGTTGAAGGTCTTGACGTGGTACAGACTTTTAAACTCCGAGGATCTTCCACTTGACGATCAAACACGGTCTGGCTGACCATCAAACTTTGACAGCGAGGCTTTAGTGGCAGCATTGAAAGTTGAATTTTCTGCAAGCAGTCTTTATCTTTTGGAGTGTCATTCCAACAGACTGTGCTGAACAGATTGCATCAAATGAATTTTGTTTGCAATAAGTCCCGTCGAGAATGATGGACTTCATTTTAAAGAATAAATGTTGGTGCCGCTCTATAAAATTTTATTGTTTTCTTTCCGTTTCCTAAGTGAATCAGAATTTTCTCGCCAACCCAATATGTTACGCTACTGTTTTATCCATTGTAATATGCAATATATAGCTTAGAAAAAGCAAAGCAACTTCCATGGCCAAAAGGTGATATCTATTAAAAGACGTGCCTCCAGGCATAGGATGCGACTCATATCGAAAGGTAATTCTATATTTTGCATTATGTGATATTTATTCCAATGGTCGAAATCTATCGACTTCAAATATTTTGATAAAAATAACAATAATAAATTGATTAATATACAAAAAAGATAAATACTGCGAACATTGGCTGCGGTTAGAGATGTAGGCAATGAATCTAGCATATTTATGTAAATATCACAAAAAGTCAGATGTATTTTGAGTGAAGAAGTACATGAAAACAAATAGAAATCAGCAGTCTGCGTATAAATTCCAACCTAATCAGTTTCATTTACTATCGCATTAATAGACTTAATAGGAAAGGAATGAATCTATCTGTTCTACCTGTTCCAGCGAATAGGACATGGAAGTAAAAATATATAGGCAGGAAAACTCATTTACTTTCGATGATCCTGACTTGGTGGTTCTGCTATAGGGTAGGTCCTTTACAGAAAGAGCCAACCAACAAGAATTAGAATGCAACAATGGGTGGTGGAGTAATGTTGAGTTCTAGTCTTGGATGCCGTAAAAGTGATAGCCAAACGGATTAAGGTATTAAGTGATTGGAGAATTTCCTTAAAAAGTAAAGAATGGTGGATGTTGATGCAAACTCTACCCTCGAAATAGCCGGAGATGCAGGACAATTTCCTTACAATTGCAATTAATAACTGAAACAAGTGATTTGATTCAACCGATGAATTTTGTTGAAAACAAGGAAGTTTATAGGATCATTGGGAATCCAAAGAGGCAAATGCTGTAAATCAGAAAGAGACAGGTTACATCCTTGCATGGGTAATGGGGGAAAATATTTAGAGAATCTAAAATTCACAGAATATATGGAAGGCGAGAACAACAGAGGGAAATCTAATAAACTTCTTGAGAAATTTGAGCTAATGAATCTAGGAGTAATTACGACAAAATTAAACTGTAAAAGCTTACATTTTACTGGGAGCAACAAATAACATTAAGCTGTGGATGGTCATTCCTGAACGGATAAAGCATGCATGTCACATAGTAAGAAAATAATATAGTATTTTTCGAGATTTATCTTATTAGCATTACTAATTCAGTTTATTAATATTTAATATTTATAATATCATTTATTCGATTGTATTTAATAGTGTCATTTTTAATATTGTGATTCATATTTAATACCATTTATTGTTCATAATTTGGAAGTGCGCTTAGCCAAGGGTTTATCGGCACCAAAATGTGGAATCGAAGTGACTAGTTCAGTGGTTCCCAAATGGTGCCACTCGCCTCATAGATGCGGTGGAAGAGGATAGTAGTTGAGATGGAATGATTGAAAGACAATCAAAGATTAAGAAACACTTTCAAAAATTCATATGCCAACAAATAAATATGTTTTCACAATTTAAAACAATATTATGAATCACATTTCTATTGCATGTCCCAGTAGTTATGGACCGATTTTATCATTGTGATATTTTACAGTATATCAAATATTAAGAATATATTAACCAGGGTCCGCAAATTGGAGGAGAGAGTTATCAATGATAATGTTCTGACTTTGAATCCGCTGTTATCTCCATTTAACCCTCTCTCTGATTTTTATTTTATATGTACTTCATATCATATAAAATTTGTTAAAGCGTGAGCAAATTTTTATTCCGTATATGCGGCCCAAAGAAAAAAATTTTGGTAACGACTGGCCTAGTTCAAATTCCGGTCGAATACTTTCGGTTCACATATTCTATTGGAAAATGAATTAATTTATCACTTCTTCTCCCTACTTTGGATTAAACAAGTAATCAGTATAGGAGAGAAAAATTCTGAATTCAAATCCTGAAGGGCATCAGGCTGTTAACTGCAACCTGTAAATGACTACTTACTACAGAAACCCCAGCCACAACAGGGGCCCAGGCTAGGCAGTGGTTCTATAGGCTAAAATCGTGTCTACAGACCCTACGGAGCAATGATTATAATTAGCATCTACTTTCTTAATATTATTTCATATTCTTGATATCTTTATTCTTCTTTATTTTGAAAAAGTTTACTTTTTCTTCCCATTAATTTCTCTGGAATATCTTCCAAAAGATGATTTGTGGAAAAAAAAACATACGTTAAGTAAAACTTAAATGAATCACGTCATTCTTTGAATATTGTTATAGAAAATTAAACCAGAGAAGAATTGAGTGAGAAAAATATAGCAGTCCGGATAAAGCACAAATAAAAATGCATATCACATGAATTATAAAACTTTTTTCTCAGTTTAGCGGGAGTTGGAACTAAGCCGGTTTAGATTTAACGAACTTTATATCGGGATATAACTTTATATGAACCAGAATTTTTCGAAATACGTTGTCAGAATAAGCGGGATTTTTATTTTGTTATTAATTCTAACACTGCATATAGAAAAACTAAGAACCACTATTGGCATATAATAATTCTATAAGAGAATGATAAGAAAAACGTGTAGAGAGGTAAATATAATACACTTGAGACAAACATTTCTACAGTACGTTGGGAAATCATTGTGATAGATCGAATATGTCAATAGTGGTTTACGAATGTTCGTGCATGAGATTTCATTTTAATAAGCACCGCGGTCGGGTCGAATGGATGAGTTTGAAAGCGAGTAAATTGAAACTTTATGAATAATCAACGTGACAGGATGCTGAAAAAAGTCAAAATAATAATAAAAAAAAATCTACAAATCAAGTTTTGAAAATCATTTGCACCAACTTGTTTTCTACGTGTTGCTTCAATGTGAATTAATCAAAAAGATATTTTGAACTGTATTGCTGTGATCGATTTACGACATAAACAAAATGACTGATTTGTGTTTAGCATATATTCTCCTAGTATCAGTTTAAACTAACGTATTGCTTGTCTTTGTATGCCACTATTTTTCCATATATCTAAATTATAATTATAATCTATATTTTTGATCTTTAATTTAAACAGTCTAAATATATGAACATAGAAGCCAACAGTTTAAGTTGACACCAGGGAAGTATGGGATTGAGAAATTAATATTTTAGAAAAATTACTAAAATTACTTCATTTATCTGTTAATAAAAAATTATTATATGACAATAACGGTTCTTTGTTTCTTGTATATGCCTTGTTAGAATTAATATCAAAATACTTTTTAAATGTTGTGTATTAGTAGCACTAAAAAGGGAACCTCTACTAGTAGCTACTTCTGGAGAACCAAATAATTGATTGGAATAGGTATTACTCCATATTAATCCATAATAGAAAGGACAGATAGGTAACTGTATTGTGTAGGTTGTATTGTGGAATACACAATACATGTTACAGTTCGGGTTTTTTTTCTAACCGAACTGTAACATATATTGTGTATTCACTCATCAAACATACTGTTGAGGGGTCCACCCCTTTTTACACAAATGGACTCACCCAATATATACATATACTACTGCTACGGGAAGACCCGAGAGTGAGACGAGAGCAAGACCAAAGAGTCGAGTCCAGAGTGACAGAGTAAAAGGTTTTAGGTAACCGGAAGAGTGAGGGTGAGGTAACAGCGTTGTAGGAGTCACAGTGAGCGAGCACGTAGACTCAGTAAGAAGTCATACAGCAATACTTCAATACCAAAGATTGTATAGATATTTTGCTACTAACCCGTATTCCTGGAGCTACTAACCTGCATTACCTGTTTGTATTATTACGTTAATACATTATTTTCCTATATTCCTTCTTGGCGTTTGTTATTTATTGGTACCGGATTTCATCCCGGAATCCATAACATATATTCACTGCATATTACACCTTCGGATTAACATTTAATCCGATTATTTACATCATTTATATTTTTCGGACTGTTGTCCTCATCTTTATTGCCATATTCACGAGGTCTCGGTCGTTGTACGCTCCGTCCTCAAGGAAACCTGACCCTGTGGATAAAAGCGTTGACTGGAACCAGTGATTTGATACAAAGAGTTGTGAGTTCAATAACTGGCAGGGATTAAAAAAAATTGGAGAGCTGAGTTAAAGGGATATAACTGAGACATCCGGAAGGGGCATGACATGTGGAACTAGAACAATCTTCCCCGGTGGACGAAATAAAGAATTCAGTTCGAAATTCTAATCACCTGAAGAAGGTCGGAGCGTACAACGGCTGGAATGTCGTGAATATGGCAATAAAGATGGGGACAACAATTCGGACAATGTAAATAATTTAAATAATTACAATACCTCATCTCAGAAATATAGACAGATTTTTATCCGACCTGTGATTGATTGTGTTAAATAGAATTATTCAATTCTATGGAAGACAGCAAACGGTACAAACAGACGTTCTTTTTAGAGAAAGCGGTAGTGGGACGATAAAATTATGAATATATATGAAAGATGTGAGAACTTATTCTTCTTTTATATATCGTGTCCTTTCAGGACGTTGTCTTTAAAGGCTCTCCTCAACATCTTGCCCATTTTTGCTCTACGCAACTTTATAATCTTTATCATTCATTTTTCCCATCCGTTCACCGAAATTCATTTGCCAGGATACTCGCCGTTTCACGCTATGGTTTCTGCCGTCAAATTGTCTTGCCAGTGTTAAATTTTCGCAAACAGAAATTTCAGTTGTCGCTTTATGATTTATACTTATACCTTTACGTAGTCTTCTAGTTTGCAAATTTGTTAAAACGTCATCGATGACTCAGTAGCCACCTGTAGAACCAGTTTTCTATCATTTTTAATCTCTTCTTCGTCTATAAGAAAATTCTCTGCCATACAGAAAAATAGGTAATAAAATTCTTTTATTGTTACATGATAATCGAAAAGAAAATTTCAGTTACTAATTATTTATAAATAGATGATAGAAAATGAATTTGCTAAAACCTGAATATGATTTAGTTTATTCAATGTTAGCCGTTCAAGTAAATATAATAGATAACAATTTTAAAAAATAACATCTACAAGTCATTATGTGCAGAGATTAAAAAAAATAAAGGGTGCATTAAAAGTTCTCAGACTCCATATTAATAGACCGTATATCCTTCTTAGTTGAGAAAACGAATTTGTACTCTACCATGCAGACAGACTTTGCAAACTCTTCTGAGATATGTTTCATACACTTTTTGATGCAAAGTAGTTATTGGTGGGTTAACTGAACGAGACTGGAGTTTTCCTATCATACTTAATACTTGTTTAGTAGTGAACACAGTATCTACGGATTTGATGAAGTAAGTTCATGTTCTCATAACTTGCATTTACTAACAAATTCTGATTTTCTGTTGGGGACGCAGTCTTGATGAGGATTCAATTACCGCCACCATCTTAAAGATAAAAATGGTGGGGTTAATTCAATTTCATTAAATCAATTTATTCTGACCTCTGTTTATCATTTATCGTGAAAATGGCAGTAATGTCTGACAAATTATAAAAACAGGGATTTTAAACGTTTTTTAATGCAATTAAAAAAACATCGATCAATATGTTTTTTAATGACATTAACTTTGATAGTGAGCAATATTAAAAACAGTTTTAACTTTTATCTATTATCAATATTTGAATATATATATATATAAATATATGTATATATATATATATATATATATATTATAAATGAATTTATTTAAAATATGTTTTTTCGCTACACAGTTCTAACCATGTTTCAAAAAATGGAAGCTAAAAGATTCGAATTTAATTTTGTAATTAAATTAAAGACATTAGTTCCATTTCATCCTCAAGCATATTTTGGAGTAACTTATTTTTAGCATTACTGGGTTTTAAAGGCACAGCAAAAATTCATAATTCACGTTTCCAAGGATACAGAGAAATCCATTCATCCAGACAAGGTAGTGGTTGCGTGTTCATTATCGCTGTATTTTGTTTTATCAATTATTAGTTACGTTTTGGTAGGGGTAGGGATGTATTTGTCAATGAATTCTGACATCCGTTAAATGCATGTCATCTGGATTTTTTAAAAATATATTGTTTAAAAAAATTTATTGTTTAAAAAAATTTATTGTTTAAACATTTATTGTTTTGAAACGTGGTTAGAACTGTGTAGCGAAAAAAAACATATTTTAAATCAATTAATTTATAATATTAATGCTGTGCAAATTTACATTGAGCACTATTTTGTAAAAATAAAAATATCTATAAGAACACCGGATTATATATCTTACTGTCCTTTCTTTTTATATATATATATATATATATATATATATATATATATATATATATATATATATATATATAAAACCGCTAAAAACCGGTGACATTTAAACTTGCTCCCACGGAGGGATCGTGATTGGGCCTTCATCACAATAGATAGGGAGCAGTAGATGCGATAGGCAAAAATAAACTACAGAACTCAAAATTGCTTTTAAGTATTGCATTAATATTTACGCTTGCTTTGAAAGGTTCAACGATAATTCTTCTGCAGCCACTTGATTTAAAGACAAATTAACGTACGTATGTCCATACTTTCCGTACAAGCAATTATTTTTATTTCATGAGTGAGTTTTGCTGGATTTCGAAAATAATTTTGATTATTTCCAAATTTATTTCCAAATTATAAAAATTGTTATCATACAAAAAACATCATCGCAAAATTTCACGTAAAAAATCGTCGAAAACAATCGCAGTAATGAAAAACTGGTCATCCAAATTTTCAGAATTATGGGTCCAGATCTGGTCCAGAATATTTTAAAGTCTGATTCCAAAATGGTATGATATGTTGGGCTACGGCCTCTAGAAGTAAAGTTGAAAAAGTGTGACACAATGACACACTGACATTGGAATTTATTATATAGAAGGTGATGACCTATTGAGAGTGGCGTCCCTTTAATTGAAAAAATGTGACACACTGACCTAAAAGGAGAGGATGAGGCATTGGGAGTTATGTCCATTTAATTAAAAAATTGTGACACGGTGAGATTGCCTTTATTATATTGAACTAACAGGCTTCATCCGCTCTGAATTTTGAATGAACATTTCATTCATATATTGGTGTTTTATAGTTAAGGAAATTTTTACAAATAGATGCCAACTTGTTGAAGCTCAAGTAAAATGAAATTTCAAATAATTTTCTGCGCTATATAAGTTGATATTCCTAAACAGAACTATTTTTTATAAGAAAATAAAAACAATCCTCCAATAACAGAACAGTAATAAACGCCAGTTAATTAATGAAATAATTTTTTTTAAATCGATATGCAAATTAGTTAAACCTGTAGGGGGATATTGCCTAAAAGTAGATATATTATACAGATATTAAGCTCCCACTGTGCAATTTACTATATAGTAAAGGTGGACCGTTTTAATCCCAGAATCCGTGGGAGAATTGAACTCCAAATTCCATAATATAGGTTTAATTTAATTAGGTATTATGTTTCTCTAACTCTTCAAATGTGAATGTGTAACTAATTGTAATTTCTATTTTCTCATCTTTACATTATACTAATTTAATCGTATGAATTATCCCCTGTTCAGTCACCCATGAAATAAAAATAATTGTACGGAAAATATGAATCTACGTTCATCGAATCGTCATTAAATTAAGTGCCAGCCAAAGAAACATCATTGAACTTTTAAAAGGTAAACTTAAACATTAACTCAATACTTAAATGCAGTGTTTCTGTAGTTTATAGATGCCTATCTCATTTACTCCTCCCTAGCTATTGTGATGATGGCCAAAACAAAAGTCCTCCACAGGAGCTAGCTTAAAATTTTAAGCTAGCTGCAATTTTGGATACAAAAGTGAAAAAAAGAGTTATTCTATTTGAAGCATGAAAGCAACGATAATGACTAGTATAATATATTAATATATACATTTAACCTTACATAATATGGCAACACTGAATCCGAGATCAGCGAAAATCATTCCGAGTGCCTAACTGTGTTAAAGGCTTTTGAATGAGCGGAGAATTCTCTAACACACGCACAAACACTGTACTTTATATATAAGATTTGAGATGATCTCTTGAGAGCTCTGCCCCTTTAATTGAAGAAGAACTTGAGCTATTGGGAGTTGTGTTCCTTTAATTGAAAAAGTTTGACACACTGACATTGACTTTATTGCATAGAATAAGGAGATGAGTTACTGAGAAGTGTGTCCCTTTAAGTGACACACTGACATTGGCATTTATTATATAGAAGATGAGCAATTGCGATTTGGGTCTCGTTAAGTTTGAAAAAATGTGACATACTGACATTGGTTTTTCTTACATTGCTAAATAGGTTGTTTTTCTGTCCCACTTAATTTCACTCAATTTGACTATTAAATTTTTCAGGCATTATTTTTCATTATGTAACCTAAACTTTTCAGCTCTCCTATTTGTTTCCATTTTCTTCGTGGTTGGGCACATGTTCGGTCCATGGTATTCTTAACATCCTCCTGTAGAACTACATTTCTGTTGCTCGAAGTCTATTCTTAGTCGAAATTTAGTTCTATCCTGAAAAGTTTCTGAATTGACTTAGCAGACTGATCTTTGCATGGTAGACTCTTCGCTGGTGTGGCAGACGAAGCTGTAATGTAAAATTAAGCTGTGAGATTGCTTACTCTCATTCAGGCTTTGTCTTTTTACTTTAACCACTTTGTTTAGCTTTTTCTCGCTCACCATGTCTCTTTGGCATCGTCATCTTGCTTTTCGTAGCTATTCGGGTCATGTTGTGTTTGTGGAAGACCATGAAACCTTGTGCAGCGTCGCCTAACTGACGGTGTCTCGTGACCAGCTATGATATATTTTGGTATATAACTGTTATTCACTCGATGCACTTTACCAAAGGCATCGAAGAAGGCGTTGTCACTGCTGGAGATGCGTGCTCATGGAGTTGGTTCAACCATGGTGGCAATTTCATCACGCCATGATGATGACGATATATCGTTATCAGCAGACATGGAAGATTTCTAGTTGGTTCTCCTGCGTGGTATATGTCATATATGAGTCGCTGCTGTAAAGCAAAGTAATAAGAATACGTGCCTGGAATACACTGAGTTTAGTGCGCAAGATCAACTGGCTGTCGTCCCACACACTATGACTCAGGGCATCACTGCTGATAATTTGACAATGCGTTTGCCATGTCCTAGGTCAAGCAATAGTGGAAATAGTAGTGGCAGAATACGTGATCTCTGACTTCAAACATTACGTAGTAGATACTGATTGATGGAGATGCATGAACGAATTGACCCATAAAATTTGTTCTCTTGATGCTAATAATCAAGACTGAATTGATTACAGGCACGTGCGAAATGGCTGAACAGTTGAGGGATTGCCTGTTTGGTGAGCGGCGTCAAATCTGCGTTTCAGCATAAAGACTGCGCGCAGATTCGTCTTCGCCCACACTTAAACAGTTTTTTTGGTGATACTGGTTTACAAATATCCGCCTTACTCGAACTGTCTGAACGCGTTGTCGGTTCGTTGATTTCATTTAGCGACTTATCAACCTCTATGGGTTATTAATTCCAAAATCTAAATCTTTTGAACATAAAACAATTAAATATACCTTGAGCGCAAATATATATGCCTTCAACTACAGGTAAAATATTTTGTTGGTCATTTTGCTATAAATCGGTATTGTTGTTACTTTTGCTATAAATTGCTATTATTGGTAATGTTTTTATATATAAAAATGTATTGCTGGTATTTTTATTATAAAATATATTTCTGGTATGATTACTATATAATGATTTTTTTTATATATTTTCATATTATTTTGTTGTTATTTGGGAGTGCACTATCTGCCAATTGCTGGGATCCTAACAACTCTTACCACGCCGGGTCAGGGTGAACTTGGGAACAACATCAATTAAGAAGTCAGTAATATATAAAGGATGACAAAGTCGGTCGTAGAATGCATCCTCGTTTCCCGCTGATCTTAATTTCGAAGGACACTAACGTTTCTGAATCGTAGATGCTAACAGCCTGTATGTTCATGTGAAAAGAGATCAGGATCATCAGTAAATGTGGCGGACAATCAATTTTCTTCAATATCTGAAGCATCTATTTCTTGTTAACAAGGTTGAACGACTTTGAGGTGTAGACGAATGCAATGTATTGTGTCGTCAATTGTTCACTTTCTTTCTCCTGCAGCTTGCTTGTAGTGAAACAGGATCCCTCTAGGGAGCAGGTGAGTCTGGGCGACCACATAGCACATAGTATCGTCTGTATCAACAACGCAAACAAAATACAGGTCATTAAATTTGGAGCCATTTTGTCTGCAGAATTGACCAGAAGGTTATCAATGTTGACAGCATGCTGCCCCTCGGGGCTGCATTCCGTTTCTGTATGAATTTACTTTCATAGCTTTTCCAAATGTTAAAGTTTTGATACAAGTAGTTATCACTAATTATCTGCTATACACTCTGCTTGTGGCAGCATTTGACAAGATGTGCACTTTACCCAATACTAACTAAAGATCGAACTAAAATAAAATTGTATTCACACCAAATATAACGTTAGATGATATTAGTTTATCTTTTACTTTTGTTCAATACATTTCGTTGTTCACTGAACACTTTTAAAACTGCTTGAAAATTTTGATCATTTCTTTTTTCCTACTTTCATTGAGGTTACTGAGTACGTCTGATCTTTTCATTTTTCTAATCTTCCTTGGATGAGCTCTAGCGGGGGTACTTCGTTTAAAGGGCATACCTTTTCAAGAGAACACCCATCAGCTGATTAATGCTTGTTGGTGGGAGGCACAGTTCTTTGACCAAACTCTAGTCGTAATGACGACCCTTTAATGTCAATTTGACCGAAGAGGTAATTCATTATCAACCATGCCGCATGCATAATTTTGCTGATTCCATTGCTAATCTAATTCGTACTTGAACTGAGCGTCATAGCATTACATAAACATCAAAAATCATATCTCCAGAACCTTTCTTATAACTGATGATTATTACATATACTAGGCAATAAAAATGTTAATTCATTCCCACTCTGCAGATATATGATTTGTCGAATGGGTGTCTAAGACCCCAATGCATATATTTTAATTCGAGAATTAATAACACTCACCAGAATTAATGATACCCATTGACAACTGTGACTCTTTTTCCTGCATGCTTCACTCCGTGTTGATATCTCGCAATATTTAAGTATATATTTAAGCAATGTAGCTCTGCTAGGCATTTTACTAGTGGATATGTTGAGTAAATTTCAAAAATCAAAACAAAAAGTTGTTTTTTGTTGGTGATAAAATAACATATATTATAGATATTATAAATGTGTACTTGTCATATTATTCCATGCATATATCAATAAAACTATGTGTTTTAAAATATGTGTTTTAACTGCCAGTTTCTCCTTTTGTTTCTTAATCTGAGCTTATCTCATGAGCATATTGAAGACTATTTTACCTTGAACTACATCTAATATGAGGTCTCTTTCTTCATGCTACACTTGATCTACTGCTCTTATTAAGGCATCAGTAATATGTAGAAGGTAGGAGGTTTAACTTTTATTGATTTGCCCCATGTTTGAAAGATATGAAAAAGAATTTGTAAGTTAAGAGGTCATTCACGCATCAGTTGGCTGCGGATGAGATACAATTTCGAACACTGGGGTTTATTCAATTTCTATTGCTTGGATTATAATGACAGAGAACTCTATAGAAATATCAGTTATAATCTGAATTTGTATTCATTCTCAGTGTAGAAAATACTTCAAATAAGTTTTAAAATAGTATGAACCTTTCCTGAAAATGGTTGTGGGATGTCGTGTTTTGTGTATATGGATCAGTGAATATCAGCATTGCTGCTATTTTATAATCAAGGCCATTTTATGAATATGTTTTTATTGACATGAATAATAAAAAGACGTTTTTTATTTGATTTACTATTTGCACGAATTATCAAAAAATAATATTAATGAAATTATGATTATATTACAAATATAAACGATACGATCACGTTTCAAAATAAACGAATTTTGATATTTATAAATAAATCCTTTGAAATTGTTAATCAAAAATATATATCAACCATCTATATAATGATTATGTCAATGAGATCAGACGAAATTCTTTCAAAATATAATGAATGCCACATTCTAGTAATTGACAATATTTCCATTGAACTAAATCTTTATGATTCACAACAGCTAAATTTAAATTATATGCAGTATACTCTTATATTTTCTGCTTACGATCATATCATGTGGAAACACTGTTTCCTATCTGATCACCGAAATTAACCAACGTCGATCATTGTCAGTACCTAGATGGATTACTTCTTGGAAATAGCAAATGCTGTTAGCATGGATGTGTTTGCGGTTTAATAAATGACGACTCGGAATTGAAAATGCAGAAGACGAGTTCCAACACTAGTCTGGTTCGTTATATTCACCTACTCGCAGATACCATTGCCAAATAACCTTTAAATAACCATCTAAAGGTTGGTAAGCCGTAAAAAACAATTTTATACTATCCGTATAGTTATTTCCTGGGCTACGATAATAAAATCAAAGGGTGGCTTGATATAGCGTGCCCAGTAACCCCGCCTTTGTACCGATCATCTCGTACATATTCTTTTTTTAATGCTGTTTTTCAACAAAAGCGTTCTGACAGAAACACCGCGAAATATAGAATGGGAAGTGTAAGAATTTAATTTCCGGTAGGCCTTGTGAAAGCAAAGTTCGATTACCTGCACATGACTGGCTGATTCTACCTTCAAAATACTCATCTTGTGAAGCTACGCACATCGTGTGGCGATGTTGCCATTGCTGGAAACATTCTTAGAACACATTTCGCTCTTTAGTTAATGTAATCACCTGTTGATAGATGTAAGTAAATATTTTTCTGTTCAAGGCATTGTTCAATTTTGGTGATAGCTCAAAATCACAGTAGGTTAAGAATGAGTTAGGTAGCCTAGCCTAATGGATTTCTTAGCCAGGAACCGCGAAATCCTAACGCATAATGCGCAGGATTATTATCATGGTGGAAGTTTCAATTTTCATGCAAGATTTCTATTCAAAGAAATTCTCATTACCGTTCCCGTATTTCAGATAAACATTTATATATTTTCCTTGCGATTTTGGTTGCTCGCCTCTTGCGTTATCGTTTTCTCGTCCATTTTTTGTAAAAACCTTCAAAACGTTCGATTTCTTCATACCATTTTCACCATAAGTACTTTTAATACGGTTAACTTTTCACTGTCACTATTTTTAGCAATCTTCTAACAAAAACCTCTTTTCTACATTCTTCTCATGCATTATCCACCAATATTATAGCCTGAATACGTACAACTTTCTCATACATAAAACGCAGCGGAGAAAATCCCAGTGACGTATTCCAAAAATGGACAAAATTCCAGTCTCATAAATAAATTGAAAATTCAGAGAACTTTTAATTCAACTTTTAATTTCAAATTGAGACTTGCTTTGCATATTATGGTATACGTGGATTCCCTAACTGTGAAATATATTGAATATGTGACCGTAGCATTGGTAGAAGACGTTTTTAGAGTTTGGATCAATTTACTATGAATTTCTGTTTCAAAAAGAGTGAATCCCTAAACAGTAACTCGTGAAGAATTCGACATGATGCGATGGATAAATTGTCGTCTGAATTGCATAACAATGAAAATAACACTGGCATCTCATTTTAACAGATATATTCACCAAAATTGCACAGGGGTATCTTGAAATAGTAAAGAATAAATTAATTCAATAAAATCGTCATTAGCTTCAACCACAACCAACCAGACAAATTCGGAATCTCCTGTAACTGTTCTGGACGGTCTCTTTTTTTAAGTTGGTGAGTGCTGCCATAATCTTTGCCTTCAGTTCATCTGTAGTGTTACAAGGAGTTTTTTGGTCTCTCACTCAACTGCGCTTCATACATAATAATCAAGAAGATTTACAATCTGAGGAGTTAGGTGATCAGATGTAAGGAGTGATGTGGTCAAAAAAATTGTCTGACAGCCATAAAAGTTTTTTTTTTTTTTCCTGTGTGTGTGTGCCAGGTGTAGAGTCCTCCTGACAGACACTGTTTTTTTTTCTTCCAGCAGTCCCCCTTCCGACCCAGGGAAGCACTACCTCATCAAAACACTTGATGTAGGCCTCCGTGTTGAGTCTGAGTCCATCTGGGAAGATAAATGTAGGTATGACGGCTCCATCACTAGTGATCACTTCAAACACCTACATTATCACCATTAGACTCATCCGACACTTTTCAAATCATCTACACTGTCCTCAGATTGACGCCCAAACACTCTGCAAATGTTCGTAGTGGAGTTTCCGGCGTGAATTTCTGGTGGAGTGAATTGCGTCATGGTCCTCATTTTTTCACAGGCACTACCCAACCGATCCTACCATACGGTGCAGTCGACAAAATCATTAACATGCAACGCGCATGCACGAAATTAAAAAAAAAAAATTAAAATGGCAACAATTTACACCCAAAATTGCGAATTTTCCACAACCTCAGATTACAACAAATATATATATATATATATATATATATATATATATATATATATATATATATATATATATATATATATATATATATATATATATATATATATATATATATATATATATATATGTATATATATATATATACATCGCGTCCTCAGATTACAACAATTATATATATATATATATATATATTTATATATTTATATATATATATATATATATATATTATGTATATATATATATATATATATACATCGCGTCCTCAGATTGCAATTATATATATATATATATATATATATATATATATATATATATATATATATATATATATATATATATATATATATTATATATTATGTATATATATATATATATATGTATATATATATATATATATATATATATATATATATATATATATATATATATATATGTATATATATTATATATATATATATATATGTATATATATATATATATATATATATATATATATATATATATATATATATATATATATATATATATATATATATATATATATATATATATATATATATATATATATATATATATATATATATATATATATATATTACTATTTCTTATAAGTAATGACATAATGGCTATCATCAACCATAGAACGCTGCAGATTGTGGTAAATTTAAAAATATATTTTTCCAGAGTAATTTTTTCATGTAATTTTTTTTTATGTTTACACTGCATGAAACTAACATTTAAAAAAAAAAATTAGGAAATATTTTACTCGCATTGACGCTAACGGTGGTACCAAGAAATTCTGGAAACAAAATTTGAAGCAATCGAATAAACCTGCCCATCCACTACACCATCCCCGTTCACCCCTAAATGTCACAACAGATTACTTCATTTCATTTCATCTTCTCTTCCCACCTTGTCTCATATCTCTATTTGAATATTCAAATCAACGAGCACGTTCAAAAGATCACCATCTGCTGATGTTAACGGCATTTAATTGAATTGGTGACCTTTTAACAAGTGTTTCTAAAAAAATTTGAAAAACTTATTTAACATCCAATTTCTGTTACAAAATCACTTAAGCACATTTGAATGTTGTCAAAACATTATGAATTGATTAATTGTTAAAATGACTTTCAGACTTAATGCTTTTAGTATTTACCAACGGAGACCCTTTTTGTTGAAATACATTAATGTTATATTGATTAAAGTTTTGTTTTAGACTTTTCTAAATACTTTGCCACTATGTTTCTATCGTTATAACGTTTATTGTTTGTTTGTTTCTCTATTTGGTCGAATTTTAGCTATTACTGCTTTATTATGTACGAAGACAGAAAATTCGACGGAAAATGAAAAACGACATGTGGTAACATGAAAGTCAGAAAATGTAAATATGGCTACTCTTGATAAAATCAACACAGTTCAAGTTTAAACGTTAAGGAAAAACGAAGAAATGAAATTAATGCAAGAGAAAAATAAAAGCAAAATTTTACATCGAAAGACATGGAAAATGAAATTTATTAAAAATCTAAGTTTAGAAAATAAGAATAGTTTGATACAGATAGATAGATAGATAGATAGATAGATAGATAGATAGATAGATAGATAGATGAGAAAAGAATAAGATAGATAGATAGATAGATAGATAGATAGATAGATAGATAGATAGATGAGAAAAGAATAAGATAGATAGATAGATAGATAGATAGATAGATGAGAAAAGAATAAGAAAGACATAGATAGATAGATGAAAAAAGAATAAGAAAGACATAGATAGATAGATAGATAGATAGATAGATAGATAGATAGATAGATGAAAAAAGAATAAGAAAGAGATAGATAGATAGATAGATAGATAGATAGATAGATAGATAGATAGATAGATAGATGGCGATTGCCACACCTTACTTAGGAGAAAGCCACTTTCACACTCTTCGCATCACTTGTAATGGTTTCCGCCTCCTTTCGGCTCTCATGACCCCTAAGACGACTCTTGAGATCAGCATTTGATTTCACAGGTATCAGCCCTATATGACCGTTAAACTTTGTATCCTTGCTTGAGCTGGTTGGATATCCATACCCTACAACTCACCTGTATATCACCATGGCTCTCCTTAGTCCAGATGATGATACATACATACATGAGCAGATTAGTGTGATGGTTAAATAAATATGAACACTGTTTATTATAACGCCAATATATTATTCCAAGTGAAGAATAAAACTTCATTCTACCATTGTGTGGTGAAACAGTTATTAGATTTCTTGAATATTCAGGACGGTAAGCGAAAAAAATAAATGTACTGTGCGTCTACTCAAGTACGTGTATCCAGTAAAAATAACGTTTAAGTAATAAAAACCTGTCGAATTAATAAATAAAAAAACATCACTTTCCTTACAAATTGTTTTCTTTATGTTAGGATACGAAAATGTGCAGTAATGTCTATTTGAACTCAGAGTAAAAAGGCACTTTTCAGCTTTACTTAATTGTCGACTAAACTGTAGCTGAGACGCATGTCTACTGGAGAACGCATATTTTTTTATCTAATAAGATTTTTCGAATCGTCAGGACGGTAGGCGAAAATGAATAAATATACTGTTTGATAAGCAAACGTCTACTCAAATGCTAGTACCCACTAAAATTAACGTTTTAATAAACAGCCAATAACTGTTAGGATAATACAATAGAACTTCTACCCATAATGCACTACTGACCAGTATATATAAATAGTTGAACCAAAACACAACTCACACCGACTGAAGACTGCGTTTAATCATGAAACATACTGTCACCACTGGGTGTTGAACTGAAGACGAGGATTATAGCAACATTCACCAATTTAAACAAGGAGACCGTCCAGAAGTATTGCAGGAGATTCCGAAGTCGTCTGGAGGCCGTGCTTCAAGCCAATAATGATTTTATTGAATGCATTTACTCTTTGGTATTTCAAGATATTTTTTGTGTAATTTTGATAAATATATTTGTTAAAATGAAATCCGAGGGTTATTTTCATTTTTGCGTAATTTAGACGAGAATATATCCATCGCCCCCTGCTTACTATTAACTGTATATAACGTCTATATAAATAAACAGAGAGACAATGTGGATATATCAATCAACGCTGCATGATTACTGTCATTGTCAATGCAGCTAATAAGAAATGCTAAATTTTCACCGTGATTTTACATTATCACCCTGTATATTTCCCATAACTTTCTATGGCCTTACACAACCTCTTAGTTAAAGTGTGTTTCTCATCATAATCGAATGTTTCCTGTCTTGCATTGTTGTAACCTTCCTCGAATTTTAAAAAAAGATATAGACCAGTACAATTGTGTCGTGTTGTGTGCAACAATTTACAGTATACGCAAGAGAGAACACAGGACATGTTGAATAATTTTCGATACCCTCTTCATGTGACTGCTTACTGCATCATCGCATTTGTAATGTTAAGATGATGGATGACGTTAATTAATCTCACAGCTTGGATTAGCTGCTAAGAAAAAAGTTATACTTTAGTAATTCCTAAGTTCGAATTCCAGTCGAATTCATTACATTTACTTATGTCCTAATAACCTGCTATGGATAAATAGCAGGACGGCTATGGGTAAATAGTAGGACAAACTGAGTTCTATAGCCTTGGGTAACAACCGGTCTACAATAAAAACTCTGAATACAAACCAGTCTGGAGAGGGTTGGGATTCGTCAGGCTATCATACCCAAGATACACCACTTCTTCTGTATATGTTGTGCCCCTATAATTCCAATGTAGATACGGGACTCATGATCGTGACAATGCAATTACTCTGTAACGTTGTACAAAAACTGGTCGGTCATTAATGAGCCAGTGATTATTATTCAAGTATTCCTTTTGAATCCCACAGACAGGAAATTTTCTCGTGTAGATTCCGAATTTGAAATATGAAAGGCTGTTGTCAATCGAATTACAATTAGGATTACGTTACGTATTTTCGCTCTAAATCTGTTTAATCGTTATTGACTTTGCGTTGAACAAGTCGAGAACAACGAACAACGAACGTTTAAACAGTGATGGATATTTATTTCTGTTCATTGATTTATAATATAACGTCTAGATTCTAAAATATTTCTCAGGAATGTAAAAGTAGTACTGCATTTGAATGATTACACATAAAAAATAACCATTCAAATGAAGTACAAACTCAATAAAAATGTTTGTTTTTGTTTTGCCATAGAAAGCAGAGTATACTTCAAAGATATTTCTAAGATAACCTTTTAGCTATGTAAAAAGGAATTTGGTAGATTATCAAGCCAATATTTCAGAATTGTTTCTGTTTAAGGCCCTTTATAATATGCACTTCCTGGAACTATCGATGGATTTCGAAACGGATAAGATACTGTATGAATCAGCCACTCTTCACTTAACGAGTGGGTTCAACTACTTAAATAAGAGGGTCGCTAACAGAGAAGTAACAACCACTTTTTCAGGCATTCGACGCGTATAATGTGTTTGTGTCCACCAATTTTTTCATCACTTTTTCAGCAGTTGTAACAACAGTCATATAATTAGAAATGTTTATAAAGTACATGAATGGACACTAGCCCTATATTCTGTACATTACATCTGCATATACAAGTAAATTTGTGTTTAGTTTTCACTTTATTTTTTCAGTTTATTTATTTTCAATCATTTGGAAAAAAAGAGAAAATTTCCGCTATTAAAGTTTTCCTATATACAAAGGATGAATTTAATTTTATTCATAATTTATGAGATTTTATAGCTGCTCGTAAATATCCGGATCGCTAAACAGGTAAGTTGTTAAAGGGAGAGTGGATCTCTTTATTTTTCTATACAATTAAGATGAATAGACAACTTTGTATTCCATTCATGAATTGTAAAAATGAAGCATTAGTTTTTTTTTTTATAATTGACAAACCTGAATAATAAGTATGATATAAATTATACTAAATTGTCTAAAAAATTCGGTAAATTTTGTTCTGTGATTTAGTACGATTATTCGTCACGTTTTTTTTTATCACTCCGTCAGAGGGACCGCTTATAATTATATATTTAGTCGTACTTTCTTCTAATTTTCAGAACCAGATATTTCTCTAGTCTAGTAACAAATACAGGTCATATATAATTTCGCTTATCTATCTGTATTTTTTTTTTGTTTTGTTTTGGGTTTTTTTTTTCTGCTCACTGTTTTGGTATTTATTTATTTATTTATTTTTTGTCTCGAATGGGAGAGGTCTGTGATAAGAGGAATAGATGGACAGGACACATAGATTATATGAATATTTTGTCTGACATTGCTGTGAAAAGCCTTTTATTCAACTTTATCTTCTCCAGACGCAATTCATTACATTCTATCGCTGAGTGTCGAATTTTTCCACGTTCAGCTACTGAACAATAACCCAAAAGGCTTACTTAAAAAATCGTTTTCTCAGTGCCAATATATATTTTTATATATGCATTTTTCGCTTTTTGTTTGTGGCTGTAAACCTGTCTATGAGTATAAGAACTCTATGTAATTTACTTTCCCACAATTCAAAGGAACGTTGACTTAAATGGACATCAAACAATTTCTGTAAAAAAGCGTATATATTCCTTTTAACTGTGCCAGAAAATTCTTACAGTTTTGTTAGTTCAAATTACTGGCATATCAGAACCTCGCAAGGAATACACGTAGTCTTTAGTGTACGTACTCTAAACATCGTACTGTAAGTATGGTGTTAATTTTCCGAATAGTCTAGCTCTTATGAGAAACTGCTTTTATCCAAAATAGACTATCAAAACTGGGCTAGAATATATACGAAATATTTGAGTTTTGAAAATGTAGATTTTTTACTAATATGTTTTATTGATTCTATTTTAAAAAAAATGATTAATAAATTTATTGACAAGTAAACTTTGATAACAGACTTTCTATTAATATATACCAATTACTTCTTTTTATTAATCTTACAAGTTAGCTTGGGAAAGACGTGAAGTCTTTTCTTCCCTATTCATAGGTTAAATAGTAAATTTGATTGGGGTCATTTCTGGTGACGTTTTCCAGGGGATAGAATAATCTGAATTAAAAAATCTGCAAAATTACACCAGTTTATTTGGTAGCTAATAAAACATGAGCCATGATATATATATTTTTAGATAGGTATCGCCACATGCAAGGAAGTAAAGCCACTAAAACACAAGGGGTTACAGGGCGTGGAGGAATTAGGAAGAAAAACATTAATAATGAGCGGAAGGAAAAAAGAGTAAACAGGAGGACAATAAATATCAATTGACACTGCATTTAAACTTTTGGAGATTAAAGATGGTCGGATAGCTTGGAGCCAGAAGGGAGTTCCACAAGCGAGTAGTGCAAGAAAAGAAACTGTTAGCATAAAAGTTACAGTTACAGCTCAACTGTAAATTGATGCGATCTCGGTACAAGTCTAGTACTGCGGGTAAAATTCAATTCTAAGTACCATAGTGAAAATCTCATCCGAACAATTACCATGAAATTTAATATTTATAGAAAAATACACAGACATGCAACCTTACGGCGGTGGGAAAATGTCTGTAGCTGAGCCACCAGATCAGGAATAATAATATTTCTGATTCTTCTTTGGATCTTATCAAGGAGCTCTAGATAAATAGCATGAGCACCGGACCATATTTGGCAGCAATATTCTAAGCATGGACGAATGGTAGACTTAAAGATGTGTAGGATAGATTCTGAGAGAAAAAATTGTCACTCACGGCAAAGTGAACCTACGTTCTTAGCAGTTGACCTAGCAATGGAGACAATAATAATTTTTCCACCTCAGCTGAGAATGTTAGTCCGAGAAGGAGCAACGTGACACTTTTCCTGGAAGTTAGAATCAGTCATGCTGATAGAGGGTAGCGAGGGATTTTTCATTAATGATTACTGAATAGAAGTTAGGACCTGAAGAGACATGGCATTTTTAAAACATGTCATTAGAAATCTTATTCAACATCGAGGAATTCAACTTGTCCATTTCTTGCTGAACTGTTGTAAATTTTATGTGAATTTTGTGGATGACGAGTAATCATTATTTATATTATTAAAAGAAAAATAAATCATTATTTACATTGTTTACTATCGTAATAATGTCTTCGCCTTTGTTGTTATGATTACAACGTTCTGGGCGTTCTGCCTTCTCGCTTCTTTTGGTTTCTATCGATCTGGATAATATACAGGGAATTCCGAACAGAACTCTTTATTTAATCTGTGGAGAGTTGTTATTCTAAAGGGTACATTTGACATCAACAATGTGCTGTTGGCATCTCTCAGGGTCGTTACTTTTGATTTTTACACGATGTCGTAATCATCGCACAATTCATTTCTTTACTCTGAACGGACGGTAAGATCTGAAGTCCGGCGAAGTTTGACGTGGAATATAATGATGTATTAGACGAATTCTCTACGTGGGTTATTGGCACTTCTAAAAAGGTCAGCAAACTTTTGGTTTCTTCTTCCGGAGTGAATTAGATTGAAGTTCTTATATAGTCCTTCAGTATTTATACAGCCTAATGGTGAGGTCAGAGTACGAAGGTGTCATCGACGCATCTCTTAACGACTTCGCTGCAAACATAGCGTCAGCTGTATCTGGCAGACAAATAACGGTCGAGGAGATGGATTGGAAAACATTCACGGTCTATCTCCTTTACGTCAATGGCTTGCCGAAAAAGATAGAGAAGATCTGCGGATCCATACAACCTCAGGACAATATTCGAAATTGATTATTTCTCCAAAATGGCCAAGCATGTTTTCTTGGACACTTGATTGGTTTAACTGAATATACAGGAACACCGTTCTGTCGGTATATTGTTGATTTGGAGTATAAGTAAGCTGGATGAAGAGAACGACGTGGTGCTAATTTGATTTATATTTTGGGCCAGAAGCTCACAAAATGAGAATATATATTAAATAACTAACTGGTCAGATTGAGATATTTTCAACACAACTTCGTAATTACAGTGACATTTTTATTGAAGAATGTCAGTTTTTTAATCATTTCACCCCACGTAACGCAATAAAGCCACTAAGACGGAAGGTTTTACTGAGTGTGAGAGAAGATGAGAAAGAAAGCATTATTAAGGAAAGAGAACAATAAAAGAACAGGAATTAAGAAAACGGATGATAGCAATTAGCATTGCATTTAAATTATGAAGTTCCAACTTGGCTTGAAAGAATGAAGCCAGAAGAGAGAAATGCGAGTAAAGAAACTGTTAGTATAGAACTTACGGTTATATCACACCATCTCAACTGTAAAATGATGAGACCTTACTGCCAATCGAGTACTGCGTTTAAATTAATAAATTCCAAGTACCAAAGAGAAAAGCTCATCGGAATAATTACAATGAAAATATTTATAGAAATGACACACGGAAGCGACGCTACTTTGGTAAAAACGAGGTGCTAGGTCAGGATCAATAACATTGCAGATTCATTCCTTATATTTTATCAAGAATCTCTAAAGACATAAAAGAAGCACCAGAGTTGATGTAGGAGAAGTATTGAATTCCTGGGCGAACGGTAGACTTTCAAACTTGTTAAACAGATTCTGACGATTACAGGTACACATAAATTGTTGTATATACAAAGCAAAAAGATGTCCACGAACTTGACTGTTAATCAGACAAACGCGTGTATGCCAGCACATTCTTTTTGGTTTTAACGATTATCTACTTGACTTGGCTGACCGCCACATCACATCGAAACACCGGCTCACGTACGACGATCACAAGAATTAAGCATCGTCGAGCGTCGCCAGTACCTAGATAGATAGATGACCGTTTGGGAATATCACGTACTGCAAGCATGACTGTGCGTCTGGTGTAAAATATAATTGTCCTGAATTGTTAATTGGACAGCTGAGTTCTAATTCAAGTTCGGTTCGTTATATTCACTTACACACAATTATGTTTGGAAAAAGTTACGAATCCACCACTTCTCCTCGCAGCGATGGGTTAATTATTAAATAACTAAATCATTATTATTCTAAAAAAATATCTTACAATCTAAAATATTTTCTAACTTTAAATAACCTAAAAAGGGTTGATAAACCGTAGAAAATGAATCACTCAATTTACTTGATCTTTTGAAACATCTACTTTCCAACCATATTCTAGAAAAGAAACATTGAGATTAATGAAGTAATTTAAAAATAAGTTTCTTTCTATCAGCAAATTCCTTTTTTAACAGCACAAATGAGTCTTTCTGGATACTGATTCTAGTTCTTGTTTCTACAAAATAATTTTCTGAATGATCGTCATTGGATTATCCAAATTTCATTTCGTTTCTTATTGACGGCACTTTAGCTAAGGCATAGAATTCTACTTCCGAAGTTTACAAGTACTAATATTACCAGTGGTAGCCCTCAAGTAAAAAACATAATTACATCGTGCATTGCTAATTATATCTTAAAAAAGAAAAGAAAAGAAAGCCTGCTAATAAATTGGCATACACGCTGGAAGTCGATTCTCTCAGTTTTATTTTCTTTTTTTAAATATAAAAAGATAAGTCATTTGAAGTATTTGGAACAATTTTTCATAGAAGCGGTTTAAAATAAACTGCTACTCTTTAAACAGTGTAAAATCAGTAAGACCGCAGTATATACGTTTATTACAATTAAACGTTATTATAACGGGAAGTGGTGGACTAGCGGCAAATAAATGCTGACGCGACACGAAATCGAGAAAGACAAGGTGAAAAACGCCCCCAGAAGTTCCAAACTGTTGACGCAGTTAACGCTGGCCGTGCATCCAATCATTTCTTACGTTTGGATTATGGATAATGTTATCATCAGGATCGCAGAATGCTGCTGATTAAGAACAACGTCATGAGAGTGTATCCTGTGATTGATTTTCTCATTTCAAGCAAAATGCAATCAAGCTGAAATAGCATGGCTTCTAGGCTTAATATACGACACACTCGCCTAGCCTATCTGACATCTGAACTATTTCCCGAATCTCGCTATACCATAGCCAGTGAACCATTGGGCACGGTGATATTTGCGATGAAACTACATTCATTGATATAAAATGAGTTTATTTTACGCCGTTTAAGTTGAGCAGAATTTTGACAGATTATTTTCACCGCATATGTGAAGGATTAACGAATTATATAGTTATTAAAAATGAATTCTTTAAACCTCAAAAAAATTAAGCGAACTGGAAACACACTAAATTCGAAGTTAATCAGTAAAATATAGGAGCTAATACACTTTCACACCCAGCCTTTCTTTTTAATCAAACAGCACAGCAATTTTTAATTTTATTTACATTTGTTTTGTTTTTTTGATTCTGTACCAACTACATCCTACGGTAATTGTGTTGATATTATTTTTGGCTCTTTTAAAAAAAAAAAAAAAAAAAAAGTTTACGTCTATTTTTATAACCAGGGGGTGTGAAAGTGTAATAGCTGCCTTTCATATATTAATAATTTTAAAAAGCGAAATTTAATGAAAATCTAATACATGTAATAATTGCTTAACTTTAATCTTTAAAAACAAACAAAAGATTAAAAAGAATTTAAATAATTACCATAATTATCTTTTAGCTAAAATCCCAAGGTTTCTTTTTAATTATTTTCCCATAGGAAAGGTAAATTAAAGGTTTTACTTTATTTTATAATTCATATTTGAAATAGAGGCTTTAAATTAATCGAACGCATCATTCTAACTATTTATACTTTGGATATCATGCGGATAAATTATATATTAATGCATATTCCATTATCTGACTTAAATAAAACGAAAATACATGTCTAGTTTTTCTGATAAATAAAATCCAAATTTTCTTCTATGTATATTGTAGAAAAATGTGAAAATATTTAAGAGACATAGCTTACTTCTGCAGCAATCTAAATGTGCTGTACAAAGATTATATTGCACCGCTATATTGTACTATATTCTTTACCTTAACAGGTAGCATTTAAAATCAAGGTGGGCTTGAATATCCAAAGCAGTCACATGTGAGTAATAATCACTTATCTCATCCACCAGGTAGACGTCTTAGGTAAATCCGACACAAGATTGTAGTCACTTAGTAAACATTTTCATGGCATAGTCACAGACAGTCACTTAGCAATACACTCATGGTATATACGAAACGAGATCACTAATTTATTTACGTCTTATCAACCTTTTGCACATTAATTAAAATCGAAGTTTTAGATTTGTGAGAACTTGGGAGATAATAATTATTTTTTAATAATAAAAGTTCTATTAATGCATAAGATAGATTCATAGATTTTTTAAGGATATTTCCGCGTAAGTGCATATAATAAGCAAGACGTCGACTCTTCAATTTCCAATGCTGAGCAATTATCCATTACACCTATACGCATATCCGAGCATACTTATCTAGGTATAGACAACTGAAGTTAAGCAACGTCGATTTGGTTAATTTCGGTGATTGTACTAGAACAGGTTTTCAACGTGATATTGTCGCGGTCCTTAAAACTGTTTATAAAATTATCCATCTTGAAAATAACAAAATAACTGCAAAATTCAATTTTTGATTTGACAAGTAAATGTCGTTAGGGAAAATGATCCGTGAGTTGATAGATACGTTGTTGTTGTTGTTGTTGTTTGTATTATTACGTCCGTGGGTGTCGTGTCGTATTTTATTTTATTTTTTTTCCATTATCGCGTTTTTCTAGAGAAAATTTTATGAAACTCTAAAGTTTCCACAAGGAAGGCACTGGAAAATTTATCTTCAAGCACTTCTCGGAAAACAGGATCGTGATCCGAACATAAAATGTTACATGAAAATATTTAAACGAAGACTTTTCATTGTTCTGAAACTTGTGTAAATATATATATATATATATATATATATATATAGTAAACCTCCTGTTGTTTTTTATGTATGGGTGTACGGAAGATCAGTACATGGAACTGACCATAATTTGATTATAGTTGTGAAGGTTGCTGCACAATGAAACATTTTTTTTTGGGGGGGAAGAACCGAATAGAAAGAACCGGTGATCATAGTTTGCAAAAAAGATCCTCCACAGGTTTTAAACTTTTAGCTAGAATTTTGATTTGTGGACGCATAGGGAACATTTCTGCATATCTTGAGCAAATATACACACACACACGCAGATATGAGAGAGAAAGAACGTTTGAACTAACGTATATACTCTCTTTCACACACACTTTTGTCTGTACGTTAATTTCTGATATGATACATGTGTTTTGCTCGGACCCACAATATTATTGCTTGCTAAAATGAAACAATGTTTATCACGATGCACAATTTTGAAAGACGTGTTACTTTGACTGCTCCTATTCACTTTTTTTTATCATTTAGAAATTCATCTTCGGATGTGTTAGTTTAATTTCTTCCCATCAGCTCCTTGATCCAAAAACCTCCCCTAGTTATAGCGTCGATTGTGTCAGGTCGTTTAGTGAACTAAACGACCTGACACAATCGACGCTATACCACCAAGGCTCAGTAATAAGTTGTCAACCATTTCATGCCTCACATTTTTCGTTAAAGTCACTTTAGGGAAAATAATGACAACGCAACGAATAAACGCTTGGTTTTAGGGTAAGTGCCACTATTGAAACGGAGAATGACTCTCTCTGTGACCGGCTTAATTCAAAAGAGAGCACTGAAAAACTTTATCTTCCTCGATTTGTGGTTTTTGATACTTAATTTCTCTTTCCATCGCTTAAGCAAATTTTTTATATATTTTTTCTTTCCATCCATCCTTTTTTTTTATGCCGTTCCATTTGTATTTTACATTATCACTTTTCTGATAAAACTCGCTGTTTATTACTTTTCGCTTTTTGTGCCTTCCATTTACTTGCATTATTTTATTTTTCATTCCTATATCCTCTGTACTTGTTTTTTTTTTTTTTTCCTCTTCTCTTTTTGCTTCCCATGTCTTGGTTTCTTCCTTTCTTTCAGTCTGTTTTTTTCTTTCTCATTTTTAATACTTTGAATATGCATTAGATGTTAGCGTCACATTGCCCAAACGAACATAGTGTTCAAAGACATCTTAACACGTTCGCGCCTAGACTGTAACAAATTTTATTGTGCGTGGTCTGGATTCCTTTGATGTAGAGGGTACTCCAACACTTTGAATCGATTTTTATTTATTTATTTTTTTGCAGTGGGAGTAGCAGAAAACTGTTGTATTTTTTACTAGAACCTGATGGAAATTAAAAAGCCACACTGGTTTTGTCTATTTTGTTATATTTTTATTGACATAGGGCCTTCTAAGTGTAAAAATAATCAGTATGCGAAAACTGTCTTTTGTAAAGAATTTTGCGAAGAGTGTTATTAGTAAGTCTATCTTGGAAGTTGTTTTTTTGTTGATTTTTTTGTTTTGTTTTTTTTTTAATGGTATCACCCCATGCAACGCAGTAAGTCCACTAAGACACAGGGTGTTACAGGTTGTGGAAGCATTAGAACGAGAAGCATTAATAATGAGCGGTAAGAGTAATCAGGTGGGTAGTAGATAACGATTGATATTGCATTTAAATTTTTGTAGATTAACATTGGCTGTAAAACAAGGTGCTGAAAGATAAAAATGAAAACATCATATATATATATCTATATATGTGTGTATGTGTGTGAGAGGTTTTTATATTTTGACATCAAATTTTAAGGTAAAACGTACCTCTTATACACCCAGAAAAATACAGTACCTCAGATAAAAATGATGTTTTAAACTACTGGCGTTGTAGTTAAGAAATATACTGTTAATGATAGGTCGAGTACGAATTTGTAGCCACAAATCCAGTGCAGCATTCTACTTGTAAAATCTAAATCATTGGCTGGAGAAATCCCTCCATTTGTGTGATTGTGGTCAGTTACATAATAACCCGAGCAACATTATAAAATTCTTCTTAAGCTATTCTCCACTCACGCCATTTGATCCTTAATACTTATAAACTGATCTGGCAGATAGCTACCTAGCTAGCTAGATAGATTTTTTTACTTAATAAAAGACCCAAGTGCCACTAAAGGTAGAGGCTTACTCTGTTATGTTGTATGAGCATAAGAAATGGCAATTAGTGAAGTTCTTGGAATTATGCAAGAAATATAACAGATAAGGCTAGACTTGAAAAGGTCAAGATTTAATTCGAGAATAAGATTCCAGAGTTCAGTCGGATACATCATAAGTAATAGCATGGAAGTAGACTTGAGAAGGAAACGAAATCCTAAACAGGAAAGAAAGGATAAACTGCTACTCCTATTCAAATGACCAGGGACGACTGTGAACCGGACGATAGGCGAGCCTACTTACTCTAATTAGGAGGGAAGAAAAAATAAATAGTGAATAAAATTTCAGAGCTCAATCAGAGATGTTAGAAGTATAGACTTTAGAAGGAACCCGAGACCCAACTCTAAACAGATAAAAAGAGAATAAATCTCTACTCCTTTTCAAAAGATCGGGAAGAAGTGTGAACCAGACGATAGGCGAACCTATCTACTCCTATTTGATAGATAGTAGATCATACTTCATATACGTTTGTCCATTCGCTCATAACCTAAATCTTTTGTCACTTTATATTTCGATAAATGTGTCGTCTAACTTTATCATTTTTCAAACGATTCCTTCAAATGCCCAGAGGCCGATTGAATTTACATTCCGATCTCGTTTGCAGCACTCTATTCACATCAATGATAACTCAACAAGGAAATGATTTAAAAGCTCCACTTTTGTGACGATTGAGAAACAGTAGATCTCTTCGAAGAAAATCGCCATTCTTTCTCCCCCTCGCCACCTAGAGTTACCCTCACTTTCATTGCTATTTCAGCACCCATATAAATTCCTTTTTGAATGTGTCTCTGAACGAAGAAAAGAGAAAAAGGTGTAGAAAACAATGAAGAACGGAAGATAAGCTTTCAGTGGTCTGACACGACCGGAAGTCAACGTATTCTGGGAATTCTTCTTGATGGTCGAATGTTTCGATGCTTAGGACTTTCTCGAATCTCCACTTTAGAAACTTTTAGCGCCAAGTGCCAATTATAACAGTCGATGAACTTGGACAATAGCAAGCCGTTCCGTCGACCGACAATGCTTAAAAGACCACTTCCATTTCATTTACTTGAAGCAGAACGAAAATAGTAACAGACTAGAAATAGTTTTCCTTGAAGTTCGTTCTAAATTCCGGGAATAGTTGAACGATTGAAAAAAAAACATGAGCAAATATCGATTATTATGCATATAATAGCTCTACTCTGAATTCCTAACCACTGACAGGTACTTTTTATCGTTTACAATTTATTTCTTGAGTAAAATAATTTGCAGTGGAAGAAAGATGTGCAATTCATTTATGTTATACTGATAAAAGCGAAGTTCTATCAGTAACGCTTGATATAATTTTTGAATTATCTCTTTTATTTTATCTTCATTTGCAAATCATGTTAACGGTAGAATAGTTTGCAATTTGTGCCTATGTGAAAATATACTACAAGGTATTTCTGTAGTAAAATACTTATTATTTGAGTTATATAAGATATGATTAAAGTGTCAGCGAGATTTTCTCTAATTTCTGACAAATGACAGTCCACATTATCCTCAGTTAAATGCATTTTACAATATATACACACATTATAGACAGGTATCCCTTCGGTAGTGTCAGCTTTAGGAAATATTTCAATCAAGAGACGGCACGAAGGAATCATGTATGAATGTGTTTCGCATATGGTTCTTTCTTGCCTCCTCCTAATGATTGCATAATTAGATGAGATTAACAGTAGCGAAGAGGTACATGCCGTAAAAGCTTACTGTTATGTTTTAGGCACTGCAGTACATATTGGACAATCTACTCACAAATGAAGAATAGAATTGAAGCAACAAAAATTTGGTTAACAAAAATGAACAAGCTACCGCCCCTGTCTAAATGATTGGATTTCTCTATATCCTTGGAAACAAGAAATTATATGTGAGTTTAAAACTCAGTAAATTTAAAAATAAGTTATTCCAAAATTCCCTTGAAGATGAAACAAAACTAATGCTTTTAATTTAATTATATAATTAAATTTGAAGATTTTAGCTTTCTTTTTTGAAACATGGTAATTCCTGTGTAGCGAAGAAACCATATTTTAAATCAGTTAATTTATAATATTTGTGCTCGGTAAATTTAAATTGAACACAGTTTTGTAAAAATAAAAATAAAAATATCTTATATATTTTTTATACTATATTATATATATTATATATATATATATATATATATATATATATATATAAAGTGGGCGTTGAAGTTAACACTCAGCCGCGACAGTCTGTTTCATCCTTAAACTCAATCTTCAAACTATAATAGAATAAAAGAGTGTTAACTTAAATGCCCACTTTTATATTTGCATACACTCCATCCTTGATAACTTAATACATAAATATACCATACATTCAAACTATTGTAAAAATGCTTAAACTAATTGATAACTCATAACTCATGCTAATTTTGGGAGAACGCAATTAAGAAGATGCTTCAAATTCGTAAGATGGAACAGAACGACACATTTGTTCCGAGCCGATATATATTTATTCATTGTTTTTGTAAATACTTACGGTTGGTCACGATAAAGATAAAATTTACATTTATTTAAAATATTGGAAAATACTTATAATATTGATTTCCATTTATGATGGAAGATAATATATTTATTTATGTAAATCATTCATTTACACACACCCACCCACACACACACACACACATATATATATATATATATATATATATATATATATATGTTTTGTCTATTTTAAGTAAGTTTCTTTCATATTGTCTGATAAGCTTAATAACATTATCATTGAAAGACGAAAGGAAATCATATTGATATATTGAAATGCAATTGTCATCTTTGATAATGGCTTATGTAAGCCGAAAGCTTAGATAGGATTTAAACATCTATCAATATCGTGATTTCCTTTCGTCTTTCAACGATAATGTTATTAAGCTTATCAGACAATATGAAAGGAACTTAATTAAAATAAATTCTCAAAACTTTTCTATATTATTTAATGAAACATGCATCAATGAAATATTGCTGCCTAAATGCACACATATATATATATATATATATATATATATATATATATAGAGAGAGAGAGAGATAGATAGATGTAGTTATATAGAAAGAGAAAGAGAGAGAGGACGGAACTACATTCCTTAGAAAATGCATGTGCAGCAAACCCACTTCACACTTTGGCCAAGCAGTAGTTCGCCACACTAATTGATATCTGGAGGCTAAATGCCAACATTTTGGGCATCACTTGTAATTCTAGAGTCCAAATGTAACTTCTATTAAGCTCGTGATATCTGAAATAAATATTATAATATCTATAAAATGTGTATTTTTGATGGACACTATACATACACAAATAATATATATATATATATATATATATATATATATATATATATATATATATATATATATAACTTGTTTTGGAGACTAACAGATTTAAAAAGTAATGTTTTTTTTTTTTCCATAATAATTTCAATTTATGAACTGTTCATAGAAATTAAATTTAGATTTTTTTCAGAGTGGATGTCGTTAACAAATGGAAATGCAAAGTAGTGATACAACATTTAGTTAAAGCATTTAATTTTCTTAACATTTGGCATTTAATAACGTGCTTCCATATATATACGATACATATTCTCATATATATATATATATATATATATATATATATATATATATATATATATATATATATATATATATATTTGTTTGTGTGGGTGGAGAGAGAAAGAGAGAAAAGAAAATGAAAATATTGACGTCCTGTATATCTACATGTTTAATCTAATCCATCTCTTTCAGATTTTTTCACTTTCATTCTTATTTCATTTTTATCGGTATTCTTCGTAATTATCACACATTGTATCCGCAGCAGTTTTCTTAGGATAATGACGATATAGAATTATTTGTTTGAGAATTTTCTTTGTGAATAACTTATGACATACGTTGTCATAGTAGGGATAAAAATCATCGTCATGTATCCAGTGTTCCACGAAATTGAATAAACCTTTCCAAAACAAAATCTATGATCTCGAATTGGAATGCAAACAATGATGGCATCTACTCAGAATCTATCATAAACATTCCGTATGTAGAATTAATAAACACTAAACACTTCAGTTATCTCTGTACATGGATCGGTTATAACAAATTTAGTAAATGAGATGAGGAAATTCAACTGAGCTAGGGATAGTCTCACCCAACACCGCTAAAAGCTACAAAACTAAAATAATTATCTAAAAACTGGAGCCTTGCCTTTCAGTACCCCCATGAGATAGAGACGTTCCTATGGATGCCATTCATGGCGCCAACCCCGTGCAGAAATAGATAACCTGTCTGCTGTATACAACCGCTTTCTCAGATCAATGATCAAAAATGGTTTACAACGAATAAAACCTGTAGCTCTTAGCGAGGACCATCACTCCTCGAAGCTCTAGAATCCCAAAGAAATAACTGTGCCAAATCGCCTTTGTAGACTTTCAATAAAAGTAACAACTAAAATGTATATTACATGTAATTCGAATAGGGAATAATCACATAATCAAGATGTTGAAATTCTACACTACTCGAAAGAAGAAGTTAAGAAGGAAACCCCCATCAATACCAGAAAGAACAATAACAGTTACTTGATTTGAGAAACCAATTTTCTCGAGAATTTGTTTGAAGAGAAAAATTATATAACTGTCAACCTACAGTAGGACTAGATGCTCAGCCAATGAATGTCACGTGTTTTCTTGTAAGGAAACGGCTAATATTTCTATCACGATTACCATAGCCTCTCTTTGGCTTATAGCTTTATATTTCCGTAGTTTGTCCTTTACTGAGGCGAGTGTCTTTACTATGTATTTTCTAAAAGAACTACCTAAACACATGATCCAGTGGATAAAAAAGCGTTGGTTAAATCTAGTAACTTTACCCAAAGAGTTGTATCAGCTGAGGTAAACACAAACTTGGAGAGTTGAGTTAAAGGGAGACTGATATTGAGACATCCGGAAGAGGCATGGCACGCGGAAATAGAACAATCTACCCCAGTGGATGAAATAAAGGGTTCAATTCGAAATTCCAATCACATCAAGAAGGCTGGAGCGTACAAAGTTCGAAACGTCATGAATATGGTAACGAAGATGAGGAAGTCTAAACAATGTAAATAGTGTCAATAATTATAGAGAATGTATAATGACATCAAAGACGAGGAAACTTGTCCAAAGTTTTATATTATAAAAGGGACCCCCTGTCAACGAAATATGCAAAAAAGAAAAAGTTCAAGCCGTTCAGAAGTGTATAGAAATTTAGAAAGACAACTAAATCAAGAAAATGTGTCCGAATGAATCAATATACTATAAAAGAAAGTTCACGTTTTATAACAACAGTCAAACTTTTCGATACTTTTTTGTTGGAATCTTTCATTTCTGTTTTCCTATGCCAGTTTTATATTCATTCATTAACTTTTCATGTTTTTAATTCTATCCAATTTGATCTACAAAAATGCTTCCGTATTCTTTTAATTCTTTTATTCGCATAATTTTCCTTCCCCATCCTAACGCAATAAACTCTCTATTTCTATGAAAATAATATTTACGAAGTCAATAATATAGCATTAGCGATGATTTTTGGAAATATTTCAAAAGTCATTATCAGGCAAATTCATTTAATCTATTTCGATGTTTGCACTAAACGCACTTCTGATCCACAAATAGATTCAATATTCGATTATTAGTTTCATCGCTTATTCAGCTCTTTGTCTCTGTTCTTGAATCATACAGAATAATGCAGCATCACATAAGAAACGATAACATCGTGATATTTTAAGGCCGGAAACTACACATCGTTTTATGTCTGGTTTTACTTTTTATATAGTGGTATGGTTCCCCTTGGTTGGAGTGAGATATTGATCGTCTTAATAAAGTACAAAATGTAATTTAATGATATCATTGATGCAAAGATGATAATAGGAATGAAGATAATAAAATATTAAATCGTCCAAAATCAATAAAGAGAAAGAGTATATATTGTGATATTTAACTCAACCCACTGTCCAAATATATCATTTCTAGGTATATATAAGTCTGGCACAATGCCATTAATGAATGTGTATCTGGCGAGTACTGATCTATTTACAATAAAAAAATCCCACTATACAATAAAGTTAATCATTATCGCACGTCGAAGCGAATAATGTGTATTCAAATTATTTTAAAATTATTTTAAAACATCTCTTCATAAATTTGGTGAGTTAGTAAGGAGAGTTTGGGACCGTGTAGCACAGGTTCAGTGTCAATGGAATCAGAGCGATCAATAACTGAGTAGTGCTGAAATAGAAAAAAGAACTAAATACCCCGAGACATGGACATAGGAACGAAAACAAGAACAAGAATAATCTACTCGTGTAGATGAAATAAAGTGTTTATTTCGAAATTTCCTGAACCTTCCACGGATCGAAAAACACCTACTTAAAGGACGAAAAGTTGTACTAATAACAATAATAATCATGATATTTTCCGACTGTGAATAATTTGAATATTGATAAAAGAATTTCAGTGAGGAATCACTTTTTTTTATTTTAGTACAGAGCAAGAGAATTACATGTAAACTGACAATCCTTTTGCGCGATTCTTTCCAGAAATAAATAATTATATGCTTGAAAAATCAGCATTTACTATACTGTATCATAACTGAGTTCGATCGTCAGATCCGGCCATAATTAGGAAAGGCTTAATAACCTAATCCGTCATGTAGATCGCAAATTTTATGGAAGGTCTTCAGGATAATTATTCTCTCCTTTTGAAACTACAAGGAAACACAATATTCTTACTCTTTCAAGTGAGGATCTTCTATTAAACTAATGTAATTATAGTAAATAGTACTAATTTCTATTGTTTTTTTTTTGTTTTCTGTATTCACGATCCTGCATACAAATGTTATGCTCTATTTGCATATTCTAATAGTCATTCTACGAAGAATTAGTGAGAGCATTATTTGACATAAAGTGTCATTTCATTCTTAAATTATTATCTACTACGGCATCTTAGTATGGACTAATTTCTGGCGTTATTAATACAAATTACACTTTAGAACATCATCGAAGCAATTCGTAAATGTTAAAGTTACTGAAAAACAAAATTTGCTATGATGGTATGATGCTCAGATTTTTTTTATTAGCAATAATTTATAATGAACAGTTTAACGGTGGTACGAGTGATGTGAGTGGTCTGCATGGTGCCTCATCTCAGAAATATAGACAGTTTAACGTTTTCTGTGATTTCACTATTCATCATTTGTCACGCTAAAGCAAATATATATAAAATTATCAGTTGACTCTCAACTTGATTCGAACATCTGATCTGGAATTATGAAGACAAATTACATGCCGTATATATTTGAGTATCCTATGAGCTTTTATGGTCAGGTATTTACTCAAAGAATAGAGGGTCGCACTATATACAGGTAATTTTTCGAAATCAGTCATGGACGCAAACAAAATACGATATATAAATCTTATTATCAGATACTTTACGGTAAGTGATTTTCCTCATCATTTTGAATAAAAAAAGAATGAAAACCATTTATTTGTTATAAAATATGCCTAGTATTATACCCAATACTACAATATTTGACTAAGATAAGTATACTAGTAGCGCTATGAGGCTGGAATCGCATTATATACGAGCCATATGAAAACACCAATTTTTTTACAAAAAATTCATGGGTTACAGGCTTACACACGGATATATACTGCATCCACCACGTCAACTTTCTGATTCCTGGGCATCATAGATATAATAAGTTAATAATATTCACCAATATGACATTCATTCAAGGTGAAGACCAAATGAGCGACATGTTGATCCGAGGCTGAACACGCAAATACTCTGGTTTCTTTGTAGAAGTAAAAATGAACACGCAACCGAATGAACTGAATGAAATGAACCGCCATTTATTTACATGGAATATGATTGTAATATTTATAAATACAACTCGAATATAAAAAAGTACTTTCTTTGAATATAAGCAAATAAAAATATCCTATGCAAACAGTTACGAAAGCATCATTATTTCTTATTCGCAAGGAAGAATTTATCGAATAATTTACTACTGATTTTTTTACATGCTCTAGTCAATTAAGATCCTTTATTTGGGGTAAAAAGTATTCGCTCTTTTTATATTATAATCAAATATAATTAGCCGTTTCAACAAAATTATACCTACAAAGAATAAAGATCTTACGTTTGGCAAGTACCAAGTAATTATCACGAGTTCGAAATGATAAACAAATTTAGCAAAGGAAAATTAAGAAAACAATTGTTGGTTCTAATCAAGAGAACACGTTCGACAGGATGTCAGCGTTTACGACAGGCATGCGAACTGTAAAGAAAGGAAATGTATCTCGTTTGTCGAATACTTTGTAAACACACAAACTGTTATAGTAAATTCTATGTCAAGGAATGTAACATCGGAAACTTGGTGGAGACATTTCTGTTCTAAATTGTTCAGATCGCGTCTATCATTAGGTCATATTCGTTATAAATAAAACGTGTTTTAAATTATAAAACATTATTTATCATCTCATATGAGTATCCTATCAGTAAAATTTGACTTAATTACTAATTCTAATTTATATTGAAGAAAAAAATGAATGCATTATTGTATATGATAAATATAGCTAATCCATTTCATCAGAAAACACGTCATCTTAATTTATGTATCATATATGTGTGTCTACTTCAGTGATTGGTTGGGTATGTGCGTGTGTGTAGGTGTGCAGGAGCTGACAAAAGATCTGCTGATAAATGTATCAAAATATGATAATATTATGATACATTTATCATATATGTTAATATTTTTGCTCAAAGACATTTTAGTAATGTTTTATTGGACAAACAGTTTTAAAATCTTACAATTCTATTTTTCATTTATCCTTTTCCTTTTCCTAATATATATATATATATATATATATATATATATATATATATATATATATATATATATATATATACTACTTCAAAAGTTTGAGGGACCAACTAGTAATCCTTTTAAATTGACCGAAAAGTAGTTGTTTTGTTCTTTCAATAAGAGAAAATTATTATACATGGTTAAAGGGGGTGAGACATAATTTTTTATTAGAAATTTTATTGTGACAAAAAGAATAAATTCATGATTAAAATTTGCTTTTGTTAAAATGTCCTCCTTTAGTTTTGAGTACTTCGGGACAGATGTTTGACATTCTAAGAGCGCTTTTTTCATTTTGGGGATGGAAAAATTTAACTCTTATGTCAAGTTCATTCCATGTTAATTCTGGAATCGAAAGAAAGTCCAACTTTAGTTAATTTATGACAAATGCTTCTTAATATACATTTCGTTCAATTTTTGATAGAACATCGTTTCGACTAAACGTTTCCAAATCCTCGTTTAAACATACAAAACTTATGGAAATTGATATCAGAAACCCTGATGGAATGAAAGCGGCGTGTATTATTTGATTATGCATATATTAGACCGGTGTAGATTAAAACGCAATTTCTTTCATTCTTGAAAAAGACTTTGACAGTATATTTGCGATAAATTATATAAAAACCTGTTTCCTGAATTCCACGTTAGATTTTGGTCATGTCAATATACATGACATAATGTAAAAACAGTTTGGGCGCATAATATAATCTTTTTGCTAATGATCTAGTCTAATGATAGCATATAGAAAGTACAACACAGCATTGTTCATGATACACTGATCGCGCATTATTTAACTCTCTTCTAAAGAATGAAGAAACAGAGAAATAAAACAGAGGGCAAACTGGTTTCTTATCTAATCGTATGAATCAATCAAGGATCAAACAAACTATGTTTCATTTCTTTTGAACATTTCGAATCGCATGAAAAGCAGAGAAGAGTAACGAGCAGGAATAATGACGTTCTGAAGATATGTATTCTTTTTATAGCCAAAACTACGTAAACATGCCATAATCTTACGTCAAATTGTTATTTTATATCACAGAGATAATTCTGATATATTCAGCAAAGTTTCTTAAAGCATTTCATCATTATGAAAGACAGATTCGATTTCAACAAATGGAAAATTGCTGCCATATCTGAGCTGGAGCTGCTGAATCCTTGTACTAGGCTTCAAAATCCTCATTTTATCACCTTCGACAGTTCAAGTCTCAGTTTCTTAGCTGGAGCTGCATAATCCTCAACATCCAGACTTGACAGGCTTCGAAATTCTCAGATTAATCAGATGGAGCAGCTCAATCCTCATTTTCAAAGTCTTATCATTCAAAATCCGTAATTTCTGAGCTGAACTTGTTCAATCCTCATTTTCCAGTCTTGATAGTCTTCGGAATCCTCACTTTTCCGCCGGAGCTGTCCAATCTTCACTTACCTATTCTGATCCGCTTCAAACTTCAGATTGCTAAGCTGGAACTCCTCAATCTATTTTCAGTGTTGATACGCTTCAAAAGCCTTACTTTTTGATATGGAGTTTCTCAATCCTCTCTTTCCAGTCTTGATACCCTTCAAAATCGCCACTTTATCAGCTGGAGCTGCTCAATCATACCCTTCTAGCCTTGATACCCTTCAAAATCGCTTACACTATATTGTGATTGAAGCCTTTTTCGCAACAGACGCAAATTAACAAACTTCTTATTTCTTAATCGCGCTTTCCTGGCAAAGTTTCAAAGGAGCGTCATTTTATTAGTTCCACCAGTTCAGAACTTAATGCTATGTCACACTACTTCCACTGAGTTGAATCAGCATTATTTCCTCTATATTCTCAATATAAATAAAATATTTCACTCAAAAGCCTTTTCTTAAAACCACCTGCATTCATGCTACTTCTGTACACTACAATATTAAACTCTTCAAGTATCAACTGTTAACTAGACTCTTTTGCCCCATAATCTCCACTTCTTACTCTCTCCTCTCATATATTTATAACGTGTCACATACATCATGACTGTGCTAGCAGCAAGCCTTTAATTTCTGAGTTTCTTGGGTCTCCTATTAGGAGAAAATTAATATTAAAAATTTAAGTTATGAAGGCCGTGTTCAAATGTCATATTAAGTGACACACGGAAAATATTTATAATCGGAAAAAAGTGTTTGTAGATATCAACAGATTTTCAAACTATATCCCACTATATCTCTGAAGATGGCTGAAGGCTAAATCGAACAGGTGATATACTGTTTTGATTTCGCTGTCAACCCACGATGTCTACGTCTACAAATGCATTATCACCTGTCACCTGCAGTCCTCATCCATAAATGGAGAAAATATATATATATATATATATATATATATATATATATATATATATATATATATATATATATGCACGCGGGGGAATGGGTGTGTGTAGGTATTTAGGCAGCATATCTTCATTGAAACATGTCTCGTTGAATAATGAATCATTTTTAATAAGTTTTCCCCAATATTCAAGACGGAAATAAATAAACATACTGTTTAATCTATAAATAGAGCGTCTACTCAAAAACGAGTAACCACTAAAAATGACGTTTAAATTTATACAATTAATCAGTCGGATTAATAAAAATCCATTATATATATATATATATATATATATATATAGTTCACTAAATGCAAACCCCAAGACCCATGTATGCTTGAGGGTTAGTGATTGATGTTTGTCATATGAACGTAAGTGGAGGATGTTGAAAGTGAATATTACGAGGTTATGGCAGATATAAAACTGTTCATCCTTGAATTGAATAGGTTAATATTGTAGTGTTCTGGAGAGCATCTATGCGGGATTTTTTTTATCACAAAATAAGGATACTTGAGAAGATTTCAGTGAGGAACGCCATTCTTACGAACAGATTACTTAGCGAATGAGTGTTATTCAACCATGTGGACATTGATATGCGTTCTGTAAAGGTCTAAGCTGGTGGCAATTGTTACGAACCCCGATCTAAATTTGTTATAAAAAATATACCATTGCTTATATTTTAGAAGCATTCTAAAATAAAGAGACCAGTACTTGCAGAAAATGTAAAGTAAACCCAAAGAGATAGATAGACTTCGTGCCGACAAGGATTGACCAGAGTGTACCCTTTCCTTCTCTTTTGGTCAAGATGTTGATAGCATGATTTACGCGGATAGATTCCGGTTAGGAGAAGTTGAAACACTTTAAACTAAACTTTCTCTGACTCTGAAGATGAGAGAGATGGTCGATGACCTCATTCCACCCATAATGGGAAAAAGTTAGTACTTTGAAAATTGACCACGTGACAAGAAGAAAACGGAAACGAATAGTGAAACGAAACATTTATCCTTGACCGGTCCTGCGGGCCGGTAGGATATTTGGCAAATGTCTAGGCATACGGACCGAAAAGATGTGTTTGCAAAATTGTGAGGAGAATTGGTCTCCCAGTCGAACGGATGGACGCGTTTTGACGATGTAGGTGGAACGCCGCTATATCGAAGAGAAAGAAAGCAGTTTCAACTGTCACCAAGCCCTTAAACAAAGCACGAGAGGGGAAAGAAAGAAAGAAAGAAAGAAAGAAAGAAAGAAAGAAAGAACAGACCATCTCGAGCAAGAATGCTGTTATACCAAGACGAAAGAGTGAGGGAACGCATTTTCTGCTTCATCATCAGCCAAGCCCCTAGACGACGAAAAGAGAAAGAGAGTAAGTAAGAAAAGACCTCAAAAAGAGATCCTTATAAAAAGAAATAGAAAAGGAAAAAGAAAAAGAAAAGAAGTAGATAAGACTAAGAGACATTATTAGTGAAAAAGGACTTTATTCTGAGTTAAGTTTATTGTTTTTCTTGTACCCCGTTTTTGTTTTAATGTACCTCTTTTTCGTATTTGTACTTTCATGCAACTTTAGCATAGAATCTTTTTATTATATGTTTCTTTCCACATTGTCTTAAAATGTTGATGTTTTGTGAATCCGTGCAGGTATAGCACATGTTCTATAAATTCGTGGCAGTATGGCACAAGGCCATAGGCTGATTTTTATTTTTACCTTTCTTAGAGGATGCTCTCTTCCCACTATTTTGTCCACAATGTTTGTATGTTTATTCTTGACATATCGTCATTTTTGTTTTGGCCGTTTTTTTTATTTTTATCTTTTCCACGATTCCATGTTTGTTAATAAATTTATATTTCCTGTCTCCATTGTTGTTTGTCGCCTATCGTGTTTGTTCCTTAATCGATTCCGCTCGGCTGTGTCTGATCAAACGGAAAGAGAACCTTGGGAAAGATATATATTAAAAAAAATGTAAAATGTTAAAGAACAAAATAACACAGATTACGATCCTCCTCTACCTTCGCTATCGATGAGGTTGGAGAAAGGAGGGAGGGGGGTCGTAAGACACTAAAGAATGGAAATCCTTTACATTTACAACAGAAGTAGCGAGTGACCCAATCAAGGCCTTGCGAACGATTTTGAACTCTGTGATGTGTTGGAAAATGTCTTTTGGACTGTTCAACACCAGATATGGCAACAAGACTCCATTTCTGCTCAGTTCTGGCTCTTGTAAATATATCATGGCAGAATGAGGCAGATCATTTCTGCAGCGGTACAAGAAGTCGACATTTTTCAGCATCATAGCTATGGATCGAATATATGAGTTTCGCCACTTTAGATGATTTCCTTCAAGGAAACCTTTGAACGTATTGGCTATCGTTCGAGTGAAAATAATAGCAACCTAAATATTAATATTTTGAGCAACATTTTAAATAAACATGTATCAACTATTTCAAAATTTTGCGAGTCTCTCGAAAAAACGAAGATGAATGCTGATGAACATGTTGAATATGAATAGACTCATACGCCTCAATGTCAATTTGAGCGCCTCTATCTGTTTATAATAATTCCATGACAGCAGACAATGCAGGTAGTACAAAATTAATGTTCTTTAATCTTCGTACATTTTATTATATTAGAAATCACAACACATACCGGCTGACTTTATACGTTCTTATAAGTACATTTTAATTATGTCTATCTTCGAAAAAAAAGACACTCTTATTTGAAACCTCGTTTGATTATTTTATTGGAAACTTAAAAAAACACTCTTCCTTTTATTTGGAACCCTACGTTTATGCGAGTGGAGAAAGCTTTGACCTGTAAAATAACACTAAATTTTTATTTTATTTTTTAGGCTCCACACCGTGGTCACTCACAAGAGTCAGAAAAGAATTGTTGCCATGGCACATTGGGTTATGCATGGGATCAACCACGTATGCCTTGTTCGGCCATGCGGTGTTGTAATCAAAGTGAGACTGTAGCTGTCATACCAGTGGATTACGCTTTAGGTTTCTGCTTTCGGTGTATGGTGAGTATACGCGTCTGTAATCACTGAGACCTGTGATATAGTCGGTAGAAGGCATATATCTACATTCATCGAATGTATTTTCCGATTGGTACTGAATTTCTGAACAATAATCATACGTATTTATTAATTTGTTCGTAAATTTCCATCAAAACAAACCCAACGGTTTTATGAATATGTATTACCTTCCTTTCTTGGTACATTTGAAAATAAAACGTGTCAGTTTCTTTTAAAAAAAAAATGACGCCACTAGACGAAATTAAAAAGCATATTTTTTAAATCTTTATATTAATTTAGCGAATTTTCAAAATATTGAATTAAAACGAACATTTTAATGTAAGGTTTTACATGATAAACAAGTATTATTTAATAAAAATATAAAGGATTTAGTTATATTAAAGTTTACACTAATGAGATGAAAATAAAATGTCACGCCCTTGATTGTATTAAATTTTTCCACTAAAACACTTATATATGTATTCAGAATGAAATTATCTTGATTATAAACACGAAAAAAACAATATATTCTCACCTAAATTTCGCCAAAATATGGGATCCCAAAATTATATTTACTTAACAAATGTTCTCATTTGGAATATTCTTTTTGTTTAAAGTAAAAAAAATAAGTGTAGAAGAAAAATTGTTTTGCTGCAAAGTGATAAAAAGTCTTTTACTGAAAAACAACTATTTGCCGAGATGTGAAACTTCTGTGTACACATCAATTCTATTACCAATCTTCGTCTTCTCCTTTGGTATTCTACAAAAAAAATATTTTGTATTTCATCAAGTTACTCTCCACTTCTCGCAACGAAAATATATTGAAAGTTAATATGGCAGTTCATTCTCGACTCTTCTGGTAGCGACATGCTTTTCTTTTCTGCGCTGTTAATTTAAATCTACATTGAATTCCGTAGATGTGACTTGGTGCTGAATATACGAAACAATATATTTTTAAAAGAATTATTTTAAAACATTTGGTGACATGGGGACTGCCGCAAGTGAAATAGAATATTACGAAAAAATAACATAAAAAAATAATGAGGTACATTTTTTTCATGTGATGATTAAACTTTGGAAAGGATATAAACCAGCTTTAATTTTGATCAGGAAAAGTTAACTTGTATATTTTTATCGTGATGTTACCTAACATACACTCTATTTCCGTATATAAGTCGATGATTTTAAAGTGGCTTTTAAAGCAAAAATTTCGATGTTAACCGACATTTCAACAATAATTCGTGTACAGTGAATAGGAGCAAAATATTATAAGCCTATGGATATATTATATAATGCTCACAAATTAATGTCTGCATTTTTAACATATTACACATTACACTCATTCGCGCGCACACACACGCACACACACACACATATATATATATATATATATATATATATATATATATATATATAAATATAATCGTCTATCAATACGTTTCATGAGACACTATGACAGACCAAACACAAACTGTGGGTAAAATATGAGAATGGAAATATACTGAAAATAACTATAATACACCCGCACACACACGCATGTCAAACTTGGTCTGTCACTTCTGCTATGAATTTAGAGATACTTGGTAAAATCCGAAGAAAATCTTTTAAATCGTGTTTGTAACGTTTCGATATAAGCTGTGGCCTACTTTTCTTGTATTTCTTGCGTTTCTTGTTTCTTCTAAAAATGATTCCATCAACTAATCGGTTAAAGTTTATTCTCCAAATGAAATCCGTCAATAGGAAGTTTCTTCCTTCATTTTTTAGTTGTTCATTTATCCAATATTAGCTTGGTATATATATATATATATATATATATATATATATATATATATATATATATATATATATGTGTGTGTTTTGTGTGTTTGTTTGTGTGTGTTTGTTTGTGTGTATGTATGTATGTATGTATGTGTGTGTGTGTGTGTGTGTGTGTGTCTGTGGTATTTAAAGTCGTGATGATTATTATACAGGAATATAGATCATTTTTAGATGTAGAAAAGTTTGATATAATAATCAACACTGCATGGTGAGAGTTGCATACAGTAATGTGATCTTCAGCGCACGATATGACATCGCCTTAAACTCATATTAAGCCGCGATACTGACTATCGCCATGCAATATTGATTCATATATCTGTACTGCCAACAAATAAATAAAACATTCAATATGTAATTTATTTCACATCAGATAGTGAGATTTAGAAAATCTGCACGCATTAAACGCGTTATCCTCCAGTAACTTAGTCGTGGACATTTATTTTAGAAATGATCAATTTTTCCCATCTATCTATCTATCTATCTATCTGTCTGTTTTTTTAATAAAATATAATTTTAAGTAGCGCAATATGTATGGGTAAAATGGCTCAGTACCGCGTTAAAGCGTGTGTAGATAAAAGAATTATCACCGAATCGTGAGTCTTTTTCAGGCCTGAAGATTGCGTTCAAGCATGAAACATCTCTCAGTGTCACTTTGAATATGGACCCTGCTATTTCCTGGATAGATAATATTTTGCTATGAATACCATTCTTGACTCCTCTTACTACTTCAACAAATACTTTAAACAAGTGATAGTAGATTTTATGAAAATATCCAGCGATAAGAAATAACTAGATGAGAACTGGTTACAAAGCCATTATAAAAAAAATGAATAGTAGCAGACCCTGAATTTCTAACACAATTTCTCGACTTTTTTTTTCTGTCCGAAGAACCATTAGGTTACTGAGAGTATACAGACAAACAGCTTCATAAGTCTAAATTTGTTATGTATTCTTTCATTTATTTGCAGACATTTCATTTCTACAATAATAAGTTACTTTGAAGAGAGACTGAATCGAAAGGAGCGAAAAGTTATTATGTCAGAAAAGGATTAACACCGTAACTTCGTTAGATTATAAATTCATTGTTAAGATTTTTATTGCTCCGACATTGTATGGTCTCATTACTTTATTGCAATTTCTTCCTTTTTTGCGTCTCTTTTTCATCCAGTGACATTTACAAGTTGCCGACGACTTCACAATATATATCTGCGCAACTTAAAGAAGAAAGATTCTCTGAGAGGTATTTTGTTGATTTGAAACAGTAGCACAAGTCTCTTCAAATTGATAAGATAAACGACAGAGACACGAAACGACATTACGACAGAAGATTGCCTGAAGCCGTTCGTGAGTAAATCAAAATGTGAAACCTAATTCCATTTGAACCCTTTACCTTGTATTTTTTTTTATTTTGGAAAAAAGATGTGGAAATAATGAATCGTCTTGGCATTAATGGAAGAAATATATTCGCGTAGCATGGTTAGTATGATATTTTATAAGCATTTCCCCATAAAAACATTTCTTTCGTCAATGTTCTTATAATGATATAAAATTTTGAAAGATCTTAAACTAAAAAGACAAAGTTCCATAATAAAATCTGTTCCCGTGTTTTTGAATTCTCATATATATATATATATATATATATATATATATATATATATATGTGTGTGTGTGTGTGTGTGTGTGTGTGTGTGTGTGTGTGATAACAAGATTTTTAATGCATGCTTTAATGATGCGTTAAAATGCTCAATATCAGGATAGAGCGTATGTAACCTGACGATTGCCTTTATCATGAAACAGACTGGCTATTCACGAGTATATATAATTATATATATATATATATATATATATATATATATATATATATATATATATATATATACGGTAATTATATATATGTGTGTGTGTGTTAATGTGTAAAACCACTAAACAATGAGTCCTTAAATAAATTCAAACCACTAAACAATGAGTCCTTAATAAATTCATAGAACTTTCTATATCACACACACACACATATATATATATATATATGTGTGTGTGTGTGTGTGTGTGTGTGTGTGTGTGTGTGTGTTGTGTTTGAAAGAAACAAACTCTTGGAAATTTTGTGCATCATTAGAATAGCCCTAATTTGATTTTCAGGGAGATGTGAACCACCTGCTGAACATTCATGAACGTTCTCAAATTTAAAAGACCTGTTAAACCAAAGACATCCTCGCTTTTGCATATAAACACGGGCCACAAAATAAATCCTACATTGTCTTGATAAAGTCCATCAGAGGACGAAACTCGTCAACTACGAATAGTTTTTCCGCTTGGTTATCGTCGTGTTGCCGTAGATTATTATTATTCTACAGTTTTTAATTCTTAAAATTATATTTGGCATTTAAAATAAACGGGATTTGTATACATACGTAAAAAAATGCTCAGAATTAACCTGTAGAAAGACAATATGTATAAAGTAAAAAAGAAAATAGAAAAAAGACAATAAGAAAACTGTGTAGTTTTAGCCGGCGCGTTTCGTCCAATGTGAACCTTTTCAAGGCCAAAAACGAAATGAATTTATTGAAACAAAGTATCTATAAACAAAAAAAAAATGTCGTTACTAACGAGAATAATTTAGAAACGCTATTATATACTCATAGGGTCAACCTAAAAATTACTTTAATGTTTTAAATTCTACTTTTTTTATATTTGGAAAGTATATTGTCACATGTAGAAATATTGTTTTCAGTGCTTCAACCGTTTTCTTTTCATCTTGATATATTTGCCAGAAATATTTAGAAAGAACACAGCTGTTTTTTGTATTTTATATGACGTGAAGTCATTCGATTATGGTAGAAATGAAATTTCCAAGGATTTTCAGTGAAACCAAAATAAGATTTAACATCGTTACCGGAATGTATGCTTGCTCATTATACAATATCATCAGTCATTCATTAATCGACTAAGGGACACATATTTTTCCGCAGTCGTATTTAGAAATATTCACGTTGTCTTTGTTCGAAATATATTTGTTTAATATAATGTTGTTTTGTTGACATGTCTCGTGCTATCGGTGAGGGATAATATATATATTTAAAAAAATATATATATATATATATATATATATATATATATATATATATATATGTGTGTGTGTGTGTGTGTGTGTGTGTGTGTATCTGTATGACGTGTGGACGTTCTGCGTGAGCAAATGTTGTTTTCGAGTGTAGGTTATGATACATATCTGAGAGGTGATTATAACAAGACAACAATGGCAACCTTGCATATGGTCCTGCCAACAACTTTTGCAGAACATCATCAGGAATGATATGACAAATGGTGGCACACAGAAGAGCTGTGGGACATGCAGCTTCAGTCAGCCCATCAAGGAGATAGAGTTTATAAATCATATATGCCTCATACCTATTAAATCAAATGCTGATCCCAAGAGACATCTCCTGGACTATGGATGCTGAAACGAGGCGGAAGTCATCACAAAATATGGCGAAGTGTGAGGTGGCGGCACACATCTGAGTAAATCGTAACTAATACACACACGCGCGCGCACACACACACTTATATATATATATATATATATATATATATATATATATATATATATATATATATATATATAATTCATCGTTGATGACTATTCAGATGGACGTGCGTTGCCAAAATAATAGCGCTAGATATGCAAGATATGCATGTCTGACTCCTTTCGGAACCACAACTTTTCTTCAGTAGGACTTCTCGGTCTTAGCCAGTTGTTATTAATTATGATTAATTTCATTGTTTAAGAAAAAAATAATGGGATACCAGGTCAAACACGTGTTTCCGCTGAGAATAACATTTATAATAATAATATATACACACACGCGCGCACACACACACACACACATATACATATGTGTGTATATATATATATATATATATATATATATATATATATATATATTCTTTGTATTTTAGACAACAAGTGTTATTTAAGGCAAATACTGTTAAAAACGACAAATAGTTGGTTAATTTCAATGATTGACTTTTCCTAGCTACGACTAATCCCTCTCAAACAACGAGGAAGATCCGCCAGAAATCGTAATTTACAAGAAATATGGTCCAGCTTTCGACATTCTTAAGCCATCATCAAGGTAGGGAGATATAAATGGTGAGTTTCGTAAAATTAGTTAACCTTGTGACGTAAGCCATATGTGCTGTGTTGTACGTTAGGTGTATTTCTACATTCATATTTAAACCTATCAGATTAAAAAGAAAATCAAAGTGAAACTTGGTTTTTCTTGTTAAACTTGTTTTAATTTTAATCCTGATTCCTATATGTATATATATATATATATATATATATATATATATAAATATATATATATATATATATATATATATATAGATAGATATATAGATAGATAGATAGATAGATATTCAGTACGACTCTAAATAATTTTTGTGGATACTTATGTTTGAATTATCGCTTTTTTTTCAAACAGTGTGTATTACGTGTACTAGTCTATGAGATAGAGAGACTTGAAAATAAAAAAAGTCTGCTATCTATACAACAAAATGTACTGGAAATATGTTCCAAATTTTCGACTTTTTAAGTGATCACCATGCTAAGTAGATACAATTGACGATTTTTAAATGATACGACAGCGATATTTTTTAAAAAAGTAAGCTGTTAGAATTATGTGATGAATTCGCGTGGAACACACATTCGATCTAAAATCGTTCAACTAATGAATATTTGACGTAATCAAAAAGTGTTGTGACGAAAGCGAGGTTTGAAGTGTGTTATTTTTATATACATTTTAAAAACTGATTTATGATCCTTGAAGCAATATTCATACAACAAAAGCAACCATCAATAAATAAAAACATAGCATCTCTGAAGTTCGATTTCAGGTATTATTAACGGCTCTGCAAAAGTGTGCAGAAAAACAGCAAATCCTTAGTCCCTTCTCTATTCAATTTATTTGAAGTCCTGACATCTACAGCAGACAATCTTGAATGCCTTGCTCGGAAATTCTCTTCCAACTCAACACTCGACCCATCTGGAATACCCACACCTGATGTCCCTCCCCCTAGAACAGAAGCTTTACTGAGTGACATGCACCTAACTCTGCCACTAGGTCATCATTTCTAAATTAGACTCATATGAGGTAAGCGAAGGTGAGAGGATCCAAGCCGTCATCCTAAAATATGTGCTCCCGATCTGGCTCTAGTTCTCGACAAACACTACAACTATTGTCTCGCTGCTTCCTGCCTACAAGCTTGTTGGAAGTCATCCTCTGTATTTCCTGCCTTTAAGAAACTTCAGACCCCTCTAACTATTACCCTATTAATCTCCTATCGCTTTTCGGCAAAGTATTTCAGGCTTTAGTCAATGCTGAAGTGGTGGATCATCTTATCCATCACGGACTACTGACAAACAATATTGCTTCCATTTTGTCCAGTCTAACGCTGATGTGCTTATGGCCCTCACTGAATATGTATATCAAGCTCTTAATAATAACGACGAAGCTCGAGCTGTGGTACTACATATCTCAAAGGCGTTTGACATAGTTGGCATGCTGCTATTCTATATAAGCTTCTGGGCTACGGTATTTGAGGACTATTGTTTAATTCAATCCAATCATTCCTATCAAATCGTGAAATGAAGGTCGTTCTGAGCGGGATCACTTCCAGATCCTTTCCCACGAACGCCTTAAGGCTGTACCGTGTCTCTTACGCTATTTCATATCTACATTAATGATCTACCCGATGTCGTCAGTCCCCAAGGAGACATTTATTCCCGTCTCAATAGTAAATCCGTCAGATTTGACAAAGTTAACCTGACCGCTGCTCTTGACAAGGACGTATAATATCTGGTTAATTGGGGCAAGAAATGGCTTGTAAATTTGAATGCCTTTAAAACGAAACTGCTCTCATTTTACCACTATAGAGAAACTTCCCTGTTCCCCATTAACTAATGCTCGACTCCTGGTGAGCGTCACACTGCACCGCCTTAGCGTCACATTTTCAACTAACTTGAAGTGGAACAACTACATTGAATCTACTGCAAGGAAAGTTGGTTCACTGAATTGAGCTAGAAGTTTTTTTTTTCTTGTTAGAGTCTATCTTGCACATTTACAAAATCGAACATTGAATATTGTTGCCATATCTGATCTTATGCTCCTGCTATTCTTTTTGAGGTTCTTGACAAAATCCAAAGAAGGATCTGCAGTTTAATCGATCCTGACTTCAGTCATTTTCCACAGCTTTTTGATGTTCTCCTCTAGTTATCTTCTGTCGTCTTTAACCCCGTTTATATTTTATCCATTTCTCAGTCGCCATACACCCAGTTTTTGTCTCACATTCACTCTCTCTAAACCCCTGCGTACTAGCGGCATCCCTGCCTTGCTTGGGGTGAAATGATTTAAAAAAATAAATTATGAGTTTGTAGACTTAAAGATATATATAAAACCCACAGACGCACGTCACACGTTGAGCACGTCACGTGTTCACAAGGTGATTGAATTCAGAATGAGTCTTCTTTTGGCTATAGATTTGCCACCAAATATCGCAGCATTACCCGTAGCGAGAAGGAAAAATGACGATTGATATTATTATCAAGAAAAAGTTTATTCAATACATTTCTTTATTATATTTTACAAGAAATAATTATATAAATAAATAAAAAGATGTACAGAATTATAATCTAAATCATTGGCCCGACGTGAAAACATGGATTAAGAAACCGTTTCCCATCTTCCCCAAATTCCCATAAATCTTTCATGGCCTCTATAAGAAGCCCACAAAATAGGAATAACACGTGATGATTGCTTAAGGATTTAAAACAGATAAGTAACAGACAGTTTTTATAACTATGTCCGCATTTTCAAATATTTACAGGGTGACTGAAAGTATGTTCCATCATATAAATTATATAAATTATAGTTAGAAGGGAGAGACAATCATACGTAAAATAATTAGTTATTTTTCAATCAACCTGTGTGAATGAGAGAACGAGACATATTTTTATATATCAGGAACAGTATTGGGGGAATTGTACGAAGAAGAAGTGAAAAAGTTTACTTCAGGATATCATTGGAGTAAATTTGTGTAGTTATATCAACATAATAAGAAAAAAGCCAATGAAATCCTGAAGGACGCAACTTTTTCCACATTGTCATGCAGTTCCCAATAATATATATATATATATATATATATATATATATATATAGATAGAGAAAGAAAAGACAGCAACAGAGATAGATAATAGAAATAGATAGATGATAGAGGATAGATAGATGCAGACAGGAACTTTTTCCACATTGTTCGATGTGCAAGACACTTTTGGCCTTGTGTCACATCTAAACTGAATTTAGTAGATCACTTATATATATATATATATATATATATATATATATATATATATATTAGGTTCACGTAAGAAATCAGCAGTTTCAAGGAAGAGCTGCAAACAACGACTGCTATTTCTCAGTCCAAATCATGTCCTTGGACAATATGAATTGATTTTGATCCAGACTAATTGCCATAGAAAACTGACATCAATGTATACGCATTATGTCAAATTGATCGAGGCACATTTCGTCACGGGATGTTTGCATGACCACAATCACCGCAGATGTATACGTGGCCCCATGACAATGTGCTTGAATGGGTCATGAACTTAGTCAGTACGGGAGTGACCGTGTAACAGCCAGTGAACCTAAGATCCTCTTTTACAAGGGGAGGTGAACGCCCTGTGCGGAAGTCTCAAATAACTCCCAACATGACGCTACTGAGTGGACCCCGTGATTGGAGGGTGCTAGTTGATCTTAGAATACCTCGGCAGTTTCCGGTACAGATCATTCAGACAGACGCACATCCTGAAATCTTGCTGTGATCTGATTCAAAGATTTTACTAGAATTAACGGTTCCATGTGCAGAGAACAGGGTGGAGGCCCACGAGAGAAAACAAACCGCTACGAATCGCTTGCATCCAACTGCATGGACATGCAGAGGTGGACATGCCATGTGCTACCTATTGAAGTCGGGTACCGTGGATTCCTTGGACAGTCAATCGTTTCCTTCCTTTTGAAGATGGGCTTCACTGAAGCGTGCTTAATATCGTCTCCAGATAACAGTTCAACAATTATCGAGTTGGATCTGGCCAACCCAAATTCTGTTACCATCCCTAATTTGCGGCTGAGTAGGACAAGTTATTGCACGTTCTTTCACACGTTGTATTTAGAAACAAATTGCAGATACAGTTGGGCAGTATGCTGATGAAATAAATTCAAGAGAATAAAACAGAAACAACAACAACAATAATAATAATAATAATAATAATAAGAAGAAGAAGAAGAAGAAGAAGACGAAGAAGAAGAAATCGGAAATTTCGTGTCATTTCTCAACGAAAAATACAATGAAGTTGGACATTTTTTGAGAAATTCTTTCCGCAGGTGTTATATTTCCGATGAAATCTAGGAGTTTTGGGCTAGTTGTTTGTCACGATTAAAGTTATAGACGGATTGTCGCTGTCTTTCTCTGGAAACATAGCATGTGATTTTGACATCTTCTCTCATCATGCTTATATTTGGTCTAGTGACCTAATATAAAAATATTATTAATATTATTATTATCATCATTATTATTATTATTGTTGTTATTTTTTAACTCTCGAATTTATTTTATCGGCTTACTATATACTGATCTTATCACTCAATGCCTACCTGAGCTTATATTCATACATTCCTTTCCGTAAAGATCAGTCAATGTCAGCGGTTGGAATTAATCCGCATGGAGAAATTCAATCAGAAATCTCTTGTCAGGCACTTTTTGCCAAATTTCTAGACGTTGGCTCAACTCCTACTTATTATAAGACAAATATAGTTATGGATTAATTCAAACTCTACTGCTATACAATGAAAATCCGGCCTCAACACCATGTGCCAGCATAATAAAGCAAAAGGCATTACTTTCGGATTGACTCTATATTCCTGCGTCTGTGACTGTTTGTATCCACATGAAGAGATACGCAGAATTAAATTAACAGCTGGTTTGAAAGAGATTAAAGTAAATGTCTCTTTACTCAATATTTCTGAGGCTGTTTTGAATGTGTACATCATTGAATAAAGACTCCTCTGCAAATTTAATAGATATATTTTCCTTCCTTCAAATCAATAACAGGAACCCAGTTTCATGTGTCCAAAAGTATAGACAAAACAAAAAGAAAAGAATTGCTAAAATCACATTATAATTGCATATTACATCACGAAAGAGCTTTGTCTTTGTTTGTGTGTACTTAATGGCAACTCTGTATGGAACGTATTTTTTCGAGATTAATTTTCGATGAGAACATGAGGCAGGTGTGTTCCTTTTGGTAAATGGAAACGAAATCAGACAAATGCGAAACTACGATAAAATTGACCGACATTCTTCAGGTAGAACGTCGATTTAAACAGTCTCTTTTGAACATAATTTCATTTAGCAGACAACAAACTCTCCTGCGCCAAAATATGCCTGGGGAAAATTGCTTTAGAGAGAATGGCAGAAGCTGCTGTAATCTACGTAATTATTTATCATCTTTTGATCAATATTATCATAACGTTGTATTATACAATTCGTTGTATTTCATACCAAGAAGATAGGGTGGCGCTTGATGAAGAACACGTGACAACTAGTCTTTTCAATACTCCAGAACATTCTTCAGTATTTTTCCTTAATTATATTATAGATGGTGTGTATGATGCTTCTCACTGCAAACGACGAACAGCAAGCCCCTTATGTATTCCTACATGTTGAAAACTTATGGCATTTCTGGAAGAATTTTTGAGAAATTTAATCTTGTTTATCAAATCGTTGTCTTCAACTTTCACTATTCTAGATCTTTTTGTGCTACAAGTCTGAATCCTAATTCTTACGTTCTTCCTAATTTTCATCAACGACCTTTCTGACGTCATCAGTTCGCAACTTGGTATCTATGTTGATGATACAACTATTTACTTCTTTTTAATGGTAGCTTTGATCAGATGAATAAGGTCAAATTGACAATTGATCTAAAAAATGACTTACAATCTGTTATTAATTGGGCCATGGAATGCCTTGTTAATTTTAACGCCTCAAAAACGAAACTACACTTTTTTAATCATTTGAGAGAACCTTTTGTGCCTTCATTTATCATAGCTGATGCTAATTTCCAGCTGTGTTAATCATTGTACCTTCTAACGTTTTCCGCTGACATGAAGTGGAAAGAGGAGATTGAATCAATTGCTAGGTCTTCTACTAAAAAATTTGGTTCGCTATGTCGTTCTAGACAATATTCTCGCTAGAAGTTATCATATATATTTATTATTCTTCTGTGCATTGAATATTGCTCTCATATCTGGTCTGGTGCTATGTATTTCAAGATTCTAGATAAAATAGAAAAAAAAATCAGCAATATTATTGGTCCTCTATTCATTTAAGCGCAGTACTAGGCAATCAGGTCTTATCAATTTACAGTGGAAATGGCTACATTAACCCTAGGTTCTATGCAAACAGTTTCTTCTTTTAGACTCTTCACCTCTGGAACTCTCTTCTGGTTTCATGCTTTCCACTCAACTTTGATCTTCAAATATGTAAGTGCAGTGTAAATTGTTTTATTCTGTTTTATTAATTCATGTTTTTATTTTCCTCTCTCCTTAATAATGTTCTCTTTATCTCATAGTCTCTCACACTGAGAAACGCCATAAGTCTTAGTGGCTTTATTGCCTTACTTGGAGTGAATTAAGTAAAAAAATATGCTCACTGGGTTTTATTCGTTGGATTTTTGTCCAATAGCTTTTGTCCTACACTACATTCTCTTTCAATTTTATCGTCACATAATAGAGCTTTATATCTACTATTCACATTTCACAACTACTCATAAAATAGTGTGGTGAAATGAGAACTGATATTTAGATATTTTAGAGAATAGCTTTCATTTTGAGTTCATTCTATTTACTAATATAAAAGCGATGTATCTACTATACGTTACTATGTTCTCGGTGCCGGTTTCATTCATGCTTGAAGAAGATTAATACATCTGTTAAGAAGTCCCTTTCTATTTTACTGACAGTTATCTCTTTCTATTTCATTCTCTCGACTGATTGAATAGTGATAGATCCCTTGTCATAAATGTCGCTTTATTACCCAGTTGTCTATATGAATAATCATTCAGGGGTAAATTACTACATTCGTATCAACTGAGGCTGACAATTTAAACTTACAAACCCTATTTATTAATTCTTAAATGGTTAATGGTTTTCTAGTAATTTCTTCTAAATTCTTGTGGTCCTCTAATGCGAAAAATGTTTTTCTTCATTCGACTGGCTTTTGTGCGAATAATCTCATTTAATTCACAATTTCTTCTGCTTCATCTTTTTTATCATCTGTAGAATTTTCTTTCCCATTTTTCTCTTCCACGTATTGCACTTTCATTTCTACCTAATCCCGGGAGGAACTGGAAGATTCTCGAATCAACTCAATTCCTAAAATCAGTATTTCACTGATCAAACATTAGAATACTGATTTGGGAATAAGAGTTTGTATCGTGATGTTTTCAGCACCCATTCGTAACTATTAAAATCACTCCCTCGTTATTCCATCACATGTAGTTTTCAATCGTTAATCTCTTATTTTTACTTTGAGTTTATGAACAATATCAAGAATCTCTAAGAATCTATTGCTACTTTAGACATTCCGAGATGTAAATTAATTAGTTACTCATTGTCTGATTTTAAGAAGGTCCGCAGACATGTATCTCTGGATTCTATGGATTTTTACTAAAATTCTAGAAACCTTCCTTATTCTTTTATGCTTTTATTTCATTTTGTTCTGTGCACTTAAAAACTCTTCCAATATTCTAAGAGTTAACACACTTATCATTGGATTTATGCTTCGCTCATATGTTAGGTTCATTTATGATATGCTTAGTGTCATTTCAAACTGAAGAGCAGTTCAATAATTCAAATTCAGTTATTCGCTAAATTGTTTCAAAATTGAAATGCAGTGTTCAAATTGTGTCTTCATTTAACCAAGTCATATAAATACAGCAAACACTTGATTTTAGAAATTTACTAATTCATCAGAAAGACTCAATTCATTACTAATAATTCTATTACAATTTTTATTGGCAATTTTGTTGTAGACATCTGTTAGTTAAAGGAAACTATGCAATCTCCTAGGAGGCAACTAGTACCTGTTCCAGACGCCTGCACACACACCTTTGCTATTTTCAACAACTACAAAGCCAACCTGTCTATATTGTAACTTTATTGAGCAGGTCTTACTTACAATTACTGAGAAATAGTAAAAAGTGTGGTTTGACACGTATTTGAAGGGGTTCAGTACGCCCAGTCACGATAATTTGTGACTTTGTGCTTGAAGAAGCAACAACGACTTCCGATAAGATTCGTCCACGGTATTTCGGTGAATTTTTGGATCAGTCTCTTTTATGGTTTTTTAGTTATGTTCCGACAGTGCCGTCGTGTTAGACCGCCCCTTCAATTTCATATTTTCAAAGTCTCCACCTTGACCTTTAGATCATGTTAAAATTCGAACACGGATCTCATGGTCCAAATGCAACATTCCTACGTTATAACCACTTGTGGATAGAGAATTTAAAACATTATTCTATTTATGTTGACCCAAGCGAATCTTTCTTCCTACTGCAATTAGTTCTGCCTTCCAGTTTCTTATTGATTTAGACATAAATATTACCAGAAGCCTTGTAACATGATGCATATGAAAGCATTCCCATATTCAAATTTGGGATATCATGCTATAAGCTATTTCTAGTTTCGTTCGACTTGCTTTTATTCCTCTCTGATTGTTTTTATCAATAAACGGCTAATTTTACATCTCGTACCTTTTCGGCATGCCTTTTTTTTCTCGTTAAGGGAAAGTTCTTTTCAGAGAGTAATAATTTCTCTCGGAGAATTTCATTTTCAGATATTCTTTATCAAGATGCAAAAGGCTTAACACCTAAACGGCACGGAGAATGAAATTGGTCTATATTTTGCTTTCATTTCGCACTAATATCCTTGGGGAAAGTATTAATCAACTTTTTCCCTCAGAGATATTTGGGCCACTTCATCTTTATAAAGGTAATCCATTTTGGCTGCTCAATAATAGGTCAGGTTAGGGATCGTTTCTTCCAGCTTAGATTATGTACTTCAGTAGAAACTTTGGCTGTTGCTTGGAAAATACATGGATATAGCCAAGTAACTACTACTGTCATGAGAAATGCTATGATGTTAAATCCTCAAGAAGAATAATCAATGATTTCAGGCTTATATGAAATATATTATCTATATTAAAGGTTTATATACTAGAGTCATCGAACTACTACGTATTACATCTTTTTGCCAAATAATTTTGTTGAGGAATAATGTTAAATTATGACATCAAATAGATGTTAATTTTCTTCTTCTTCTTCTTCTTCTTCTTCTTCTTCTTCTATTATTATTATTATTATTTCCTTTGATTTCTATTGTATACTCATTTCCTTCTAGTTCCCAACGAGGAACATAAAGCAGAAATAGCATCATGATATTTTTCACTGAAGACTTGTATATGAAATAAAAATACAACTTAAAAAAGCAAATTTTCCATAGATAAAACCCACGTAAAATGTGAGATGTGCATATAACCACAATGTTTGCATTTCTTTAAGGCATCGGAAACCAAGAATCTCTTCAATAGGTCAACCAGAACCTCTTCCAATCAAACCCAGGGACCTAACCACAACTGGAATTATTGATGTCTTTATGTGCCGCAATTTTAGATTCCCATTTCAAGATCCATGTATTACGAAGATCTTAAAATTCTATTACCGTCTGCAGAAATTGCCAAGACAATAAAAAAGCACATTCTGTTTTTGTGGTCTGGGGGATTCGCTTTGATTATTCTGTTTCCGTGCATTGTAAGTCCCATTAATTTGCTACAGGTCCAATGTCTGCAACCGGGTCCGGGTGATGTTCATTTCTTGCAACTTATGTCCCATAAAAGTTACAGATTTTCCAGTGCAGATATTTCTTTACTATGTCATGTTGAGTTGGTATTCGATGAATGCATCTTGATGCAAGATGGTCAACTGTTTCTGGATATTAAACACTGAATCTACATTTGGGGTCAACACAATTTTTCAGTATGTTCATTTGTTAGATTATTATTATTATTATTATTAATTTATTATTGTTATGTGAGAGTACAGAACACAATAAAGGGGACACTAGACTTCATATATATGAAAACAGATATGCCGATCATGACACCTTGTTTAATAAATGTATGCAAAGCATATGTATCACAACCAAATGTGTGGCGATTTGGAGTCGGCTTTTAATAAGAACACCGCACAATCTTGCCTGGGGTTCCCAATTAGATATACCTTCAGCCTGTTAACCTATTCTGCTCAGGTCTCCGATTAATGATGTTCTCAAGTATGAAGATATGACCCTCAAGTCGTCTTGGACTCGTCATTCTTCAGAAATAAAATCAACCTTCTTCATTATTATTATTATTATTATATGAGAAATCATAGCGCCAATAATGACATTCGAGTACCAATATACAAACCCTAATATTCCAATTATTATACCTAGTACATGCAGTACAACCAAACATGGATGGTATGGCGAGAGATTTTTGAGAATCTTTCAAGTGGAGCACAGTTAAAATGAAATGTTTTCACAATATCTGTAAAACCGAAATTGCATTGGGGTGTCTTATTTTTACATAAATATTCTACACACTCATACCCACTGAGGATGCTCCCCACTAATTATACTCAGAAATAGTGATACAGAGTCTATCAGCCCTTAGCGTACGTGCCCAACAGGTTAAATTCAGGCAGTGGGCAAGTATATTTGTGGTACTGAATGGCATATTAGTTGTAGTCCCAATTAAATCACCAAGACAAAACATGTACTTTTTAACACCTCCAATCAATTAAGAAGCTCAGAAGCTATGGATACCATGCAACCTGCTTATTATTATTATTATTATTATTACCTTTGTATACTCATTTTCCTCCGGATCCCAACTAGAGACGTAAGGTCAGAAATGTCATCATGACATTTTCCACTGTACATTTTCTGAGGAAAAAAAGTCACATACATATTACATAGATAAAGCCCTTTGTAAAGTGTGGGCTGCACTTGTGGGTACATTGTTTTGTTTCATGAAAGCTTTAGCTACCAGAAATCCGTTCAATGAGTCTATCGGACACTGTTTCTAATCAATCCAAGGTCTCCAACTGGAATTGTTGATGTCCTCAGGTGCCACATTTTTGAGATTTCGATTTCAAGGTACTTGTATTTTGATAAATTTTTGAAGATCTTCAAAGATACATTACAATCTCTATTTGGGATCAACAGTATGTTTCAGTATGTGTGTTTAGTAATTTCTACTTAGCAAACATTTGTCCTGGGCATCAAGAATAAACCTTCGGTTTCAGCTTTTAACTCTGCACTATTTACCAACTGATGGCTACAGACTTTTTCTACATTAGCTTGTTTGGTATGGGCAGAGTATTGACCGTGAAGAGGATTAACTTACCTTCGTTTCTGCGTCTGGTACATTGCATTTGCTTTTGCTATCTTTTTTTCGGTTCTTCACCGCTGCAATAAGTGTATTATCGTTTATTTACACTTCTTCCCACACTTGAAATTCTCTTTTAATTTGTTGGCTTTCTTTATTACTGAATAAATTCTTATTTATTTCATGTACTTTGACACAGATCATCCTCCAGTTTTCTACAACTTCCAGGTATCTTTGAACATCAGTTGTTGTGGTTTTGTAAAACATTTCTAGTTGAAGTAATCCCCTAACTCCTTCGAATCTGGAAACATACAGACTATCAACATCAAACCTTAGGATGATGCATACGCTGACAAATGGGAAGCTTTCACATTTTGCTATCCTTTCGCTTAATAACAGCTATGGTCTAGTTAAGGATGTTGAAACTGTATTGCACCACAGGGACTGCCAGCATTTTTATTGCTGATAATCTGTTTTGTGAATTCAAATCTGTTATGGTCCGGTTCCTTGTACCACGGTGATAGTCCAAGGTAGAAACAATAAAGAAGAACTCGAACACAGGTATGGAATAACACAGATATATTACAAACAGGAATAAATACAGAGAAGTAAAAGTGTTAGTATGAACAGTCAGGATTAGTAGAGAGAACAATGTAGTCTCGACCAGTATCACTATTCCAATGTCTTGCAGTAATTGTCTGAACGCGACTCTGTTCGGACTGCCTCTGATTCGACTCTTAACTCGACCTTAACTAATGACTGACGATAATCAGTCCCCCCACCATTGTGGTAGCATGTGCCACAAGGTCGGTTCATCCCGTCCGTAGGAAGAGAGTTCAACCGAGCAGCCGGTTCAAAAGTGAACGACTGACTCACCATATTGAGTCCCCCCACACTGGGGCAATATGTGACACAAGGTCGGTTGTTTTATTGTGGGTATTCCCAAGCCCGTGGGCTCGGCCCAAAAAATGCCCGTTTGGGTATAAACGGGTTCAGGGCCGGAGTTTACCTCCCGAAGGAGACTCCGCCCTTCGGCGTAGCCTCCTTCGGGTTCCTCTCCGTCCGTAGACAGAGAGTTGAAACGATCCGTCAGTCGAGAAAGCGACTGACTCACGATATTGAGTCACCCCCCACGAGGGTGTCATGTGGCACAAGGCCTTTTTAACGTGGGCATTCCCGAGCCATTAGGCTCGGCCAAAAAATAGCCCATTTGAACCCGTATAAACGGGTTCAGGGGCCGTTTATATTTACCTCCCGAAGGAGACTCCGCCCTTCGGCGTAGCCTCCTTCGGGTTCCTCTCCGTCCGTAGACAGAGAGTTGAACCGATCCGTCAGTCGAGAAAGCGACAAAATCAATTATTATTATTATTATTATTATTATTATTATTATTATTATTTATCTGTCTTTTGATAATCTAGCCAGATGGTATGTGCTTACGCTGAAGAACTTACTTAAATCCCACTCTCAATATCCTCGAATTCGTGAACAGTTTCAATTTTTACTTAAAAAATTATTTATTTAATTATTACACTTTCTTTGGTACACTGTCAAGTCTTATAGATATTCAAACGGCTCTAAGCATCATGTCTCACTTCATTATCGAGTCCTTCTTTTTTCAAAATTTTCACTCCTTCAACTTTTGTAAAATTATTTTCACTACAGTCGTATCCTATCCTTTTGCTTTAAATTTATATTCAGCTAACTCACATTTTCCCTGTGTAAGCGCTTCTTTATTCTACATTTCTTATTTCATACGCTGCACAATTGTTTCACACTTTAAATACAAAGACATGTGCAGATGATAGAATGCTGAGCGAAATACAGAGAAACGTGCATACGTCTTTATTTATCTTTGTTACAAAACATTTCATATATGTTCGTCTGGCCTTATGAAAAACACAAGATGTCACTGACGAGACGAAACATTGTCCGTTTCTACCCAAGCGTGTATGATTATTTCAAGTACCATAGTCCTATTATTAGTAGTACATTCAGTATTAATTGATGTATAAGTACTATTTGATAGTCTGTCTAACAAAGTTAAAAAAAAGCAGCTTCGCTTTTACGTCGGCATAATCATGGCGTCTAAGATCAGGTTTTGTTCCAAAGAAGCACTAGGCCATAATGAAATTGTGCGGTCTCTTTAGGATTCGAGACTTTACATATGGAGAAAGGCAGTGACCGCATGATACGATTTTCACCCAAGGAAAAAGAGATAAGTATTAACTGACATAAGAAGGTAGCTGGAAATGAAGAAAGCGGGCCAGACAAAAGTAAATATAATAATGTTCAAGACAGAGAGATAAACATAGAGAGAGAGAGAGAAGGAGAGAGAGAGAGGTGGGGACATTAATATGATGAAAATACTAAGACAGACATTCTCATGTTTAGAATATATATATATATATATATATATATATATATATATATATATATATAAAGAGAGGACGGGGATATGATTAGACAGAGACAATCATGATCGGGTTCAGATAGATAGATAGATAGATAGATAGATAGAT
>CAHIKZ030004651.1:1305000-1350000 GCA_903632075.3 Acanthosepion pharaonis
CATAGCTAAAGATAGCTTTTAGCATCATAATATGTCGTTAAATGTCTAGAGAATTTTGTTTTGTTTTTATTTATTTGTTTTTCCTAATGGGCTGTTTCGTACATAAACGCTTCGCACTGAACTACAATTTGTTTTTTGTTTACTTCATAGAGGGTTTTTCTTTTGGCCGGAATTGGACTTATATCCGGAATCAGAGTTGAATTGAGATTTTGAAGTTCTATCGAATGAATTGAGGAATTCAAAATTATTTCTTCCAAATTATCCTTGCTTTTTTCTCAGCTGGATCAGATATCCCTATTGTTTTGGACCGGAGTCCCAATTATCGCTCCAGTAACTAGCTCTAGAGTCCGCACGGAGTGCTGCTTGTAAATTTATATATATATATATATATATATATATATATATATATATATATATTGCGGACCCGGTAGGGTGCAGTGCTGGTTTATTACAAAGTGGCCTTGTGCCAGACACCACACTAAACTACCGAGTCCACGAGCAATGTATAAAAAAAATAAAAAAATGATGCGTGAATGAACAGTGAGAGGAAAGGGGTCAATCAACAAGTGCATAAATTAATAAACATCAAAGAGATAGCCGGAATAAAATGACAAAGACGTCTGTTTGTAAAACATGTGTAACTTTAATTAGATGGAAACAAGTAGATTATCTCGTGATACGAGATCAAGGAAAAGGGTTTTATAAGGTTCTGGAAAAAGGGAACTCGTTAAACACGAAGTGTATGTTCGCACAGATAGAAAGGAGTACTCACTGTGGATTTTTTTTTTGGCGTTGAGAGTGATGTTATGCATATTTTTAAGGTACTGGTTCAAAGCAGATTAGAGTCCAATGATTTGAGAGTGTATGTGATTTTGTGTTTTTTTCTTTTTTTTCTTTTGTGTTCAGGTTCAAAGTAGGGTCTCAGAGTTCGGTCAGGTCTTGAATTAACTGTTGAGAATTTTAACGGAATGCTGTGGACGTCTAGCCAAAAGGACGAAGAACTAGTTGCGGTTGGTTGCATCGTCTATGAGAAGTTAATTATGGCGAGTCCAGAAGGGACGAAGAATATCTGTTCGTCAGTAAGATATCCCTGTCTGTATTTACGATTGACTGACGAGGGATAAAAATAAGTCACCTGTTGAATACGAAGTTTTGCCCACGACTGTGTCATGTGTCTCGCACATTTTCTAGCAGAAAACGGAGAAGGTCTGACCTGCGGATAGCAAATTGTTCGTCAGTAGGATATCCCTGTCTGTATTTACGATTGACTGACGAGGGATAAAAATAGGCCACTTGTTGAATACGAAGTTTTGCTCACGACTGTGTCGTGTGTCTCGAACGTCTTCTGGTCGAAAACGGAGAAGGTCTGACCTGCGGATAGCAAGTTGTTCGTCAGTAGGATATCCCTGTCTGTATTTACGATTGACTGACGAGGGATAAAAATAAGCCACTTGTTGAATACGAAGTTTTGCTCACGACTGTGTCGTGTGTCTCGAACGTCTTCTGGTCGAAAACGGAGAAGGTCTGACCTGCGGATAGCGGAAAGACGAGAAGTCTTGGTAAGGTGTGAGGTCGACATTGTTGAAATAAGATATTCCGGCCCGCATATGGGTTCAGGGCACGGAATAAATGAGTTGCCCGTCTAGTTTGGTCGAAAGTCGGGGAGGCAACTGGCTTGCAAACGCTGGCCGTTTGAGACGCCCCCAAAACGAAAAAAAAAAAATTCAAAATCTGTTAGTCTGACTTCATCAGTAGGAGCTAGCGAAGGTCTTCCTCCAGGTTACTGCTACGTCTAGCTGTGAGAGGAAGAAAGGGGTGCAAACTGCGCGCGCACACACGCACGAGTGCGAAAGGAAGGGAGGAAACTCGCACGCGCGTAAAATATAGACGCGCGTGTTAAAAATATATATATATATATATATATATATATATATATATATATATATATATATATATCATAGTAGAAGAGGGAGGATGGGAATATTATTTAAAGATTTTTTTTTAAATATATGTTTTAGATTTATAGTCTAGATTTATATTCTTTCATTTAGTTTGAGAAAACATTTTCACGATAAATTCGTGCACATGTGCAGTCGCATGAACTTAAATATCACGTTAGTCCGATGAAGTCTTCAAAGACGAAACGCGTCGCACGTAAGCATTTTCCACTTTGTCGTAGTTTTACTTTTCCTAAAATTGTTCTTGATACATCAAAATGTATATAACCTTTCCCCGCTACACCCACACATAATAAACAAAGAAAACACAAAAGAAAAAAAACAACAAAATATTTTCATTTTCATCTTATAATTGACAAGGTTAAAGTGAAAGCCATCTGTGCTTTAAGCTAAAAGGCCATTATTTTAGATGCTGCATTTAGTGTGCGGCCAGAGACTACCTGTGATGTCTCAGCTGTTAACAAATGATATGGTAAAAACATTTCATATTTCTAACAGCAGGAATTCAATTTTGACAATTCTTAAATTGAAGATAATTAAAGATTAATGTATTAGCAATGAGTTTTCATATTAATATCTAAGATGATAAATTCTAGCATTATCTTCACTTTGTCATTTAGGTATATTTTTCGCCTAGTAAATTAACGAGACTGATTGTTCTGAAAATCAAGTAAATTTATATTTATCATGTTTTAGTTTCAAACTGATTTGAGAAATTCTGTTTAGCCTTTTTTTATGTGCCCGTGTACATGACATTACCTGTAGGATTTATTCTATTCATCCGTTAGAGCTTACAAAATTTGACAGCGCTTGAAGACACATACCGGAGCTAGGTCTCACCATTAATTCTGGGTAGTCAAAGTGGTTATTTGCGCTTGACTCTCAGGTATATCCGACTATAATCTGGGGACTTACGTGGCCATTTTTATCGTAAATATAGCTAATATTTCAAAACTTCTTTTACACATAATAAAATATAAGAAATGTTTTTTATTTGTGTGGATATAGTTATTGTAATTCATCAGGACTGAAACCCAAAATACTTCTTCGTCATCGTCATTATCAAACATTCTTTTCATTTATTCGTTCAGTTCATTATCAGTTATGGTAAATTCATCTCCACCCTTATTCTCTATATTTTTTGTGATGGAACCAACCAAATTCATCTTTAGACGAAAATTTGGATACCAGTAATCTCTTCAGTCCTAAAGTCATTTTAAAATGGTATTCTTTCATCGGAAATCAGATAATATATGTTAAATATGAGCAGTGAAGATCGAGAAGATTTATTTAACGTGTACCACGGTCGTCATGGAAGAGGTGATTGTGTAAAATCGAAATATCGGGAAAAATTATACAACTTATAGGCAAAAAAGGAAAATATAATTTTATATTTTTTATATATATATATATATATATATATATATATATATTAGGACTTCATCGGACTGAGTTTGTTTACGCTGATACGACAACACATGTACACGAACGAGAGACGATGGAAATTTTAAATATAGAAAAATAATGTTTCTTTTCTATGTGTTATGGGAATACAATCTAGCCAATCTTTTATCACATTATGAGATATTTTATAACAAAGATGATGGAAACAAAAAGAAAAATAATCTAAATGAAATTGATTAGATTGTATACAATAAACATATAGAAAAATATTTGCAAATTTAAAGTTCCCAGCGTCTCTCGTGTGTACCTATGTGTAGTCACATCAACGTAAACAAACCTAGTCCATCGAAGTCTTAAGAGACGAAACGCGTCATACCAAAAAATTTTTCTACATTGTCATACATCTATATATATATATATATATATATATATATATATATATATATATATGAAAAGTGCTGTGTGAGCTATGGGCAACGTCCAAAATGAGTTTTGCCACAGGAGCAGATGATCAATCAACAAATCTAAATAGACAACCTGCGGCCTTTTATTTGCTCACTACACGAGAAAAGACGAGAATTGTGGCAGCTGTATATCCTGATCGAGAAGAACATCGTCGTACTAGAACAACCTTTCTATTCACTTGATCTTACTCCATGTGATCTTTTTTTTTATTTTCCCCGTGGTCGAAGGGACCATCAAAGGGAACAGTTTTGAAGGCGTGAAGGCCATCTAGAGGGTCAAAACGACGTACCTGAAGAGCACACAAGAAGAATCCTTCCAGCAGTGTATAGAAGCATGGTAAAGAAGCATCACTCTCGAGATGCCTACTTTGAAGTGGAAAACATGTAGTTTGTTTTTGGAATTTAAATATATTGATTTTGACACCAATCCCGTTATTTTCAAACAGATCTCGTAATACTTCATTTTCAAAATACTTTTTGAAGTTGAACAATGAAAATAAAATTTCTAAAGTTAAATGGAAAATTTTAAAAATACCTAGAATGTGTAGATCCTTATATGAACCTTGTTATCTGTGTTTACAGAAGAAAATGCAGATCATCAGATTTTTGAATAGGGATGATTTATTAAATCAAATATTTAGAATTAACGGTCAATTGCAAGCATATCTTACCTTTGATGTTGTTTTTTTTAATTTGATAATTGCTTCTTCTTATATTTTAGAATAACCTTGTCATGCCATATAAAGCGTATCTTTTGTCTGTAAGATCAGTTTCGACGAAGTATTTTATGTACATTTTTCTTCTAATAATATTTAGTATATAGGTATATGCGCTTGGCTGACATTTTAACATTTTCCATGGATTTTTTTTATGAACAAATTATACAAGACCCTTTACGTAACAGCTGCATGTATATTAATTTATGTTTCATTTCCCATAGTTTGTGTCATTTGTCTGATGGTTACATTATAGCAAACTTAAATGTATTGAATAAATCGTCTAAGCTGTCAACAATTTTAAATCTGGGGGTCATGCTCCTTATTTAACGTAGACCATTTTGATTGGTTGATCTAATTATAAACAAAACAAATTCCGCTGCTATCTCCTCTCGATTCTTTCTTCCCTTATTCTTTCTTTTTCTGGAAAAGAGAAAATATCTTATGTCTTTCTTTCTTACTTTTTTTCTATTATCCTCTTTGGGGTGAAAAGATGTTGTATGTGGTTTTAAATTTTAAATTTCAATGAACCGTCTACTAACCAGTCATTTACTAAAGCCTTATGTGTTGGTACACATCGAAACATGATTCCATTTATGTAACGTTTATTCACATGTTATATATATATATATATATATATATATATATATATATATATATATATATATATTACGCTATCAATCCAGAGCTTTATAACTCTATCCTACACCTTCTGACAAACAGGAGCATTCAATGTTAAATCTTGAAGAAATTATGTGAGGAATTGAGCAAGTATGATATCTCCATCGTTTATGGTCACTCCAAGAACCAACACAGTTGCTGCGAAGTTGATAAGCCTAACCCCTGGCACTTCAGTCGGGTCTCTTCATAACCAACTGTTTTTCCTTCGGTTTTTTCTTTTGGTGCTAATCAAAGATTTTCTCATCGAAGGGAAATCAAAGCTTTTTCCGGCTCTTGGTGTTTTATCTTGTTTAGCAAGCTCTTTACACGGATCAAATAATTCTCTTTCCTCTTCACATGGATATACGACTTTTGCCGGATGTCTTCATTCATAACTCTTTTGATGTTGCACTCTAACAACTTTTCAGTCATTTGCATTGATTCTGACTGAATTTCCGGGGCTCTTATTGATTATTTTCTGGACGATTAGTACAAAGTTAGATATTTTCTTAGTACTAAGACCTTTAGCATACGTTTTGCGTAAGGTGCTGCAATTGGATCCCCGTCAAGCTTCCAGATCCTTTAAAACTTTTAGGAAAGTAGCTATCTCTTTATCGCTTTTAAGGCGAGGAATACCGAGTTTTTTTTTTCACTTGCTTAATCAGTTTGATACTTGACATTGTTTATCTGAAAAGAGTAGGTAATAAAAATAAGTTAGAAGACAGAGATCTTTAAAGACAAAAGAAAAATAACTTGACAGTTGTTTATCAGCAACACAAAAGTAAGAAAAGACAGAAAATGTATGAACAACTAAAAATGCGAGAATCCGTAAACACAAAAGGTAAACAACCCACAAGCAATAAGATTCCATTCCGTTTAGGAGTAAATATACTAAATATATATCACGACTAAAAAAAAAATAAAATGATAAGGACACCACAAACTGACGTATAATTCTCCAAATTCTGGTTTATGACTCTATCTTTGTCTCTCTCACTCAGGCTCTCTCGCTCTCTCTCTCTTTCTCACATCACACACACTCTCTCTCTCTCTATATATATATATATATATGTATATATATATATATATATATATATATATATATATAATTTTACATTGAGCTCTCTGAATATCATCCTCCTCAGGTCTACCCATACGGATTACCTAAATTTGCATAAACTCTCTCTCTCTCTCTCTCTCTATATATATATATATATATATATATATATATATATATACGTGCCTCTTTTGTGTGTAACCACTGGGTTCCATTTTTAGCGACATTTCAGGTTGTCTGTTTTTCGAATTTCTAAACTCTTCATATTTTAAATACATAGCTGATTCTCTAATAACAAATCCATATGACAGTTTTATCCGATCTTGTTAATAAACTTAATAACATGGAACCTACAATTGACTTTGCCTTTAAATCTTAGACTAACAATACTTTACCCTTCCTAGATACCCTGCGACAAAGAATTAATAATGATCTTTAATATTTACATGAAGAAGAAATATACATAAAAAGCAGTTTTAAAAACCTACAATATCCTCATTAGATAATTCACAACTGTAACAGAAAGGCATAGATAATATAAATCTACAAAAAATAATGATAACATGATAATAAACTAGATAAAAAGAGACATATTACCTACCTACTAACTCCTTAACCTCTACGATCCAAAACAATTTATCCAATCTTAATAATATCAAAATAGTTATAACCATACGCAAAACTGTTATGGATATGATCAGAATCAAAAATATCCCTAACAATATTAATTTTGAAGTAGGTATATTTAAAATAAACTGTCGCAACTGTTACTTATTTGAAGAAATTTGTCAAAAATAAAAATACATATCTATGAACATAAAAATGGTCTTATACACAAAAATTTATCAAATGAATTAGTTATACATAAAAATCGGTTCAAACATAACTTCGATATAAATAATTTCACACGTATTAAAAAAGAAAGTAGCTTACTTAAACGGAAGATTCTTGAAAGTGCGGTTATCGAATCTTACCAAAATAATACTATGACCTCCAGATATTTTCAAATACACCCTTCTCTAACGAAAGTTCTTTGTTTATTTATTTTCAATATATATATATATATATATATATATATATATATATATATATATACACTAAAGTAACAACAGGCTACCTGACAAAAGGCCCAAGCATTAAATTAAAGTGCTCAACCCCTAGGCTATACAGACTGAACAATAACGTTTCACAGCGTCAACTCTCAATGAGGCACAGCCCGAGTCGCTACTTAAGTTTCACACACTAGCTAACTTCAAGCGACTAGGATGCAGATGAAAGAACGGAGGACCTTGTATTCATATTCCATTACTGTAATATGACATAACCTATTGCATCACGGAAAAAAGGGAAAAATGTATATATCGCCTACATGGGGAAAAAGAAATAACTCCTGTATGAGAAACAAAATAGATCCAAATATTTAGACAGCTGTCGAAAAATATAAGCAAATTGAACAGTTAATGTATAACGGGTGATATCAAATTATTTAGCAACTTCTTCAAACTCTTTTACATTTATTGTCTACGAAAGGAACTTTTAAAAACGGTATGTACTCCGGGAAGATTGTCCAATTCATTTTTCTTCCATTCATATAACAGGAAAGCCATGTGCAAATCTAGCAAGTTAATTTTCGATCACATTACACTTTTTTAATAATTTCTGTCCAATTCTTTGGCTTCCGTAATCGACTGATTCATTCCATTGATTATGTGATATAATGTTCTATGACTCCTTCGATATCACTTGTACCTACAAGTATATTAATCTTGAAAAAATATTATTAACGATCTGTACGGTCGGATGCTTGATAAATTACAAACCTCTTTTAGCAATCTATCCTTTTCTTATTGTGCACTCAAAATTCGATATTTACGGATGTAGTGAGAGTTTTTATGAACAGTTCTTAACGTCAAACATAGGCGGCTGCACTATACACAAGGCATTTTTTGAAAAGCTTAAAAATCGTTCATTTTCAATGAGCGGTTGCACTATGCACAAATATTTTTCTGGATTGGTTAAAATTCATGCAAAAATCAGAGCTTACTGAACTATAACTGAATTCGGCTTATACACGAGCATCTACAGTAATATTCTTGTCCAACAACTTCCAGATTAAAAACCTTTAATGAATTAGTTCCCACTGCATCCTCCAAGTGTTCTCACCTTAAACATATTTTCATGTGAATGAGCAAGCAGAATAAAGACACTTAAAAGACGTTTAAAAGGGAGAGGGTATCTAAATAATTTCCTTCAAGATGTTCATTAATAAGAAACTAAGTATAAGATGTTGTTCTTTGTTTTTGTTTTAAATCATCTCACTCAGCTTCATCTGCAAAACAAATATTTTATATCCTCTTTTCATGCAGGAAGACATCTAAACATGATACAATGGTTTCTTTTATTTTCCTTCATCAAGTAATGGATAGCGGCTCGGACTGAGGAATCGGAGAGCCGAGTTCGAATCCATTACATTCATTTACGTGTTAATACACTTGGGAAAGATATGAATCCTCTTCGTCTCCCTCCAGCTATGGGTAAATAGCAGGATAGACCGGATTGTATAGCCTGGATGGCAATTGGTCTGCCTCGTCAGTCATGTATCGAAAGATACATGATCGCCTACGCGCGTATCACCCATGGTACATAACTGATTGATATTCATTCTATTCACGGTTGAAAATATAATACTTAATTAAATTACTTCTTGGCATTTGTTAATTCCATCCTCTGACCGAACAGCGTTATACCCATTTGTCAAATCCCGCAATTCCTCTATTTATGAAATCTTTCAGCAAATTTAGTAGACTAAATACATAGCAAACAATTTAGATTTATTTAGTGCCAAATCTGAACTGAATAATGACAACTTATATGATATTACTGAATATGCATTGGTTTTCACATACATTTATTTATACAATACGTACTGTTCGATATCCAATTAATCGATTTCAAAACGGAATATAATGAGAATTCTGAATAAATAATTGTACCATCCTAGTCAATGTAATTGACAGAAATCAATACTAAGGAAACTGGCGTATACGTTATTGTTTATTAAGAAATTCAATCCAAGACTGGATGTGAATTCGAAATCCGATTTAAAATGGACAAGGAAATATTATTTACAAAGACAATTTCAGTTGGTAAATGGAGTTCGGATAGTGTAATGTGTATCTTCCCTTAAATATAAAATCCCAAACATTAATGTTTCGTTCACATTGTGTTAATGATCTTAGAAAAGGCGAGTTTCCATCTTACACCAGCTATGGGTTAAATAGCAGATCTGCATTTAAACTGGTGAATGGCGGTTTAGATCTTCTTCGCACTCTGCGCACCATATATATATATTATGATTTCTTCTAAAAAGTGTGGTTAGTATCACTATAATCAATGCATATGTAAGAGTATAGTATAATGGTTCATTTCTAAACAAAACTGTTGGTGTTTATTTTGGAACCGACATATTTATCTATCTCTCAGTCTCTCTCTCTCTCTCTCTCTCTGTCACTCTCTGCCTGTCTCTCTCAAGATGTTCACTCTCTGCCTGTGTGTGTGTGTCTCTCTCTCTCTACACATGCACACACACACACAAACACACACACACACATATATATAGTATTGGGGCAGCAAACCATTATTCAAACATATGTTAAATATAACAGACAACGAATGTCTATTATGCTTCATAATGAGCCATTCTAAGCTTCGTATAGTTGCTTTAATTTCGGGAGAAAATAAAAATAAAAACTATATGGAGAAGATGCTGTTTCTTGATCTAAGCTTTCGTCTCACATGAGCCATCTTCAGAGTGCTTATATGGATATTTAATCAATAATATTTACCATCACAGATGCTATCCTGTTATATTGTCATAAGATATTGCTATACGTCCATCATGAATAGCGGAATGGCAGACGCGGGTCGTAAATTCGTGGTGCGGTTTAGATGCATTACATTGCATCGAAACATATTGTTCTGTCATTTGGCACATCTGTCTGGATATTTTGTGGCCTATATATATATATATATATATATATATATATATATATATATATATATTATAAAAAAAACTTTTGCTATTTATTGAGATAATTAAACCGCACACCAGCCTAAAACATAGTGGAGGAGAGGAATTGGATTCATTTTTCTCGAGATTATACGCCCGTAACATCAACACAGATGTGCCACATGACATAGAGGTGTCTAGCATAGTTTAGAACCCCACATATCTGTCCAACTGATATCAATTCCATAAATGTTGTTAGATGACTGGAGAGACGTTGCGCCATGCTTGCTCGTTGGCTGCAGCAACACCATTTGCAACAAATCCAACAAGAATTGGAGCTTGGATGTTCGATTTCCAATTCCGTGCCGTTATCAAGTACACCTTCCACACAGCCAAGTTTACAGTACATGGTATTCCCAACCGGTCACCCATCTAGGTGCTGACCAGAGTCGATGTTGCTTAACAGTGATCGTACGGTGTTTCATCGTGATATGACCGTAAGCTCACCTCAAATAATCATTATCAATATTTAGATAGATATGAAATGAAACACTCACGATATATTGCTGATATTAATACATCCTGAAGAAATACCCTAAAAGCAGTTGGTTATTACTTTATACTGGAATCTTAATGTCACTTCGCCAAACGATGCACACATATTTCTCGTGATGCTTTTGTCTCAAATTAAAACCATTATCTTAAACAAGCTCGAAAAATCAATATTTATGTCTCCGTGTTGTTATGTTACTAGTCTCTGGTATTAATTAATGACTTGATCCTTTTGCGCAAAAAATGTTTATAAACTGCTGCCAATGAAAGGGTTTATCTTTTTCATCGACTTTTCATCTTCAAACGGTTTATTTTTTAAAGCCGAAAATACAAGAAAATTGAAATATGAATTATCTTTTAACTCAGCTAATTAATACTACTCTTAAAAAGATTGCGAGTATACAGACATACTGGTCATATGGCTATCACCTCTCCATACCGTAGTCTCCAGAGTTCGCAGCTCATACCCAGGCCCACATTCTCTGTTACATTGATATTTATTATTATTATTATTATTATTATTATTATTATTATTATTTCTATATTTTTTACTGTAAGATTCATTCTGTAAAAGGCCGAGGAGCTACTCGAGGTTGAGGGTTTCGTTAGGGGGTAATTTATATGGCTAGGAAGGGAAGATAACGGTTGACACTAGACTTGAACAGGTTATGACTGTAGTGATCGAGGAAACATCCTCGTGGATGTCTGTTCCATGGGTCGGTGGTTCGCAGGAAGAATCTGTTTGAGTGAATGTTATTTCTCACCGATGGTATACGGAAAGAATGAAGGTGATTTGTTACTGTGCGAGTAGTATGGCGCGTCCTAGGTGTGAAGATCAGACCTGATGGAACCAGAAGATGCAGTTCATCCGAGCACTTTCCACGCTAGTAGCGATAGAGCAGTAAGAGACTCGTCACATCACGCCTGTGAGAGAGAGCTTGGAGCGTGAAAAATAATTCTTCTCCAACAAAGATTCGGAGATGCTTTTGAATTCTATCAAGACTGGAAAGTGAGTTCTGCGCAGCTCCTGCCCAAATATGGCAACATCACTCCAATTCCGGCCTAATCTGACTCTTATAAAGGTGGAGGATAGCATGAGCAGTCAGGTAATTACTGGAGCGGTTCATTTTACTAGCATCTTTAAAGGTGGATCGTAAATAAGAATTCCACTTGAGGTCGGTTGTGAGTTTGAGGCCCAATACCCTCTCACGGCACGGTTCTTCCTCAGGGTGACATCCCTTCATCGTGACTTTGTGTGCAATGTTTTGCCTCGGTTATCTTTTGCCCCAAATATATCATCTCGATAGTCGGTTAAGTACCGTGCGTGATACACGCTTGAGCGATCATGTTTCTTTTGAGTCATTAGTGACTAGGCAAGAGAAATACCGTATATACTACTTCGGTAGACTGATCGCCAACCAAGACTATAGGACCCAGTCTATCCTGTTATTAAACCTATAGATGGAGATAGAAGATATGGATTCATTCTTATCCCAAGGGCAATTACGTGTAATTGAATGTAACGAGCTTGACTGGAACTCGAACTCGGCTCATTGCGAGCCGTTATCATTATACCATACTACCCATCATCTAGCAATGACACTTTTAACAATAAATGTGTTCTGTTCTTGAGTCTTTTGTAAAGATTAAAAATTCTCTGGGCAAGACCAGTAAGTCCTCAAAAAAAAAAGAATTTGCTCTCTTCCTCAAACGAAAGCTTATAACCAGTTTTTTTCCCTTCAGTTTTAGTTCTAGCCAGTTCTTACTTGCTGATCAAGTGTCATCTAAGTATTAAGTGATGAACGTACTTGCTGGTCTATACATTGATTGCTACTCATATTTTGAATCCCTTTGTATAAAATGATGCACAACATTCTGCTTACTTCTCCAGCAATGTCCAGTAAGAGTTACTCGTCTTTTATTTTGTCCGCCATATTTGTTAGATTCCTGTATAGTTCTTTATTAAGCATACGTTGCTTCAAGCTGATCCCTAGCGTTGTTCTTAATAGCAGCTTACGGTTTTTACTGGTAATCAACGCATGTCAGGCAGTCAGCGTGAATTTGAGTCTTATGATGGGGTGCGTGCACATCTTAACGTTTTCTGCCAGTTGATTAGTTAGTATTACTCAAATAGTTTAGTATAAATCTTATTTAACTTTCCTCTCATTTTGTTCATTCCCCCGGAGTGGGACATTATGAAGGTGAAGCCATGTCAGAAACACCGGAAGATCGAGTAACCCAGTCTGTTCAGATGGGTCTCAATTAAATGTCCCAAGTATCGAGATGTGGCCCCATTCACCTTGGCTGTTTCATCCTTTAAAAAAAGCTATTATGACCATATCATGTTGAAACATCGGTTCCTGTATGATTACTGAAATTACGTAACGTCGAGGCTGCTTGTACCTAGATGGGTAAAAGCTTCGGAATTTCAGGTGTAATATGTTTGAATATATGATTGGTGTAATGGATAATGCCTCGGAAATGTTCATCAGGGGGAGCCGAGTTCTAATTTCTGTTGAGTTTTTTTTTATATTCACTTATGCGCAAATACTCTCGAAAACGTTATGAATCCATCTCTTCTCTACCTCCAGATATGGGTTAATTAAAATATTTTCTGGCTTTAAATAACCCGCAAAGCGTTGATAAACCGTAGAAAACGAATCAATCACTCAATCAATATCAGCAATTAAAATAGTGTATCTAACATCTATCTTTTGTCTGCGATATTGATAAATCACATATCCTTGTACTGTATAAAAGAACTGTTTCTAGTAAGTTACTATACCATCAGATTTTTTAAAAATTTCAGCCGAAGATTTGGAGGGAGAACCACTGGACTTATTTCTGTTGGTCGTTGGCCTTAACAACGATGGGACATTCAACTACAGATGAGAAAAAGAAGCAGGCGTCAATAGACGCGCTGAATTCACCATCACAGACCCAAATGCTCTTCATCCAAAAGTCTTGAACAAGCACCGTTATTTCTATTTAGATTAGAATCTGCAGCAGTACAAGTTGAACAAGCTGAAATGAAAACAGAATTCATGCATTTTAATCAAGAAGAATTGGCTCTTATATCATTCAAACTAAATCAAATGGAATTATTCTAATAATCTAAAGTATGTTTCGGCTTTAAATCATTCACAAAGCGTTGATAAGCCATAAAAAGACATATCAACCAATCGATTATAGGTCATCTTTGTTCAAGATTTGTTTTAACATAGGGACTCGGGTGCAGATTACCTGAACAGCTCTTCCTACTTTGGGGGCACCACATTCTTCCGAATAACCATAGTTAAAGTAAATTCTTAATATATGAGTATTCCTAACAAAAATTATTTAATTTTGTACTTTAAATTTTAAGATTTATGAAAAAATCTCTTTAAAAAACATTTCGTATATATTAATCTGAGACATTAATTGAGAAGTAACAGATTAATATAATCATATTTTTCTAATAGTTAAACTTAGAAATCACATATGTAGTGAGCGTTTTCTCAACTTTAGTGTAAGGGATTTTTGTTCTAATTGAAGATAAACGATCTTTTTAACTTTTTTTTTATTTTTCAGTTATTGTTAATTAGGCAGTATTCTCACCAACCATAAGTTTGTTTAACTTTGGTAATTAAGCAAGAACCGACATTTGAATAAACTTAGCCTTAGAAATCGTGTCTTTGTCTTCGTACACTTCAAGACAACTAAAGCATCGATTTTTTTTTCCAAGATATCCTACAATTGAGTCTAAAGTCAAAATCGTTAGCATCATTTTTGCCTTTTTTTTTTAAGAGTTTTTTCCTCACTCAAAACGATCATTGCTTAGTCAGATGCAAAGTAATTAACAGATATTCGCTGAAAGTCTCCTGCCGTTATATCAATTTAATCAATTCTTAATTCAGTTCAGACAGACAGGAGTTGAGAAAGCTGCTGACAAAATAATTGATGCTGCTCTTTAGCATCCCTTCTAGAAAATTCATGTCATAAATATTTGCATCTCGGTCACCATTTTACTAACCATTATTACTTTTGTTTCGTTTTTACTTATTCCTTCTTCTTCTTCTTCTTCTTCTTCTTCTTCTTCTTCTTCGTATTATTATTATTATTATTATTATTATTATTGCATGACATGCATTTATATTTTCACATTTTATATTTGATGGTTATTGTTAGAGATTAAATAACAACAAATCTCCTCAAAATTGCCAGAACTTATCCTTTGTATTCTTGCATACAGCAATAATATTTGTCAAATGTGTTACTCAAATAAAACCTTTTTGGTACCGTTGTAAGTAGGCCAAATGTATACGCTTGGCTATAAATTCAATATACCACAGTTTCTACAGTTTCCACAGACATATTTCTTTTGGTTTTGATTTTCCAAATCTACTCTTTTACATTTCCCCTACGTCTGTTAACTGACAGGTGTTCACTCCCTTGTTTATAATGATTAAATCCCCTTAAGTCTGAATATGTGGCTGCTGTGTATCTGAAAATCCCATTGTATTTTATTTTAATTATATCCACCCATGCAAGGCAGTAAAGACACTAAGACACAAGGGTTTACTGAGTGTGAAAGTAGAAGAGAAAAGATAAATATTTTTAAGGAGCAAGAAGAGTAATCAAGAAGACAGTAGATAACGATTGACATTGCATTTAAATTTTTAAGTTGAAAAATTGCCTGGAAAGCATGAAGCCGGAAGAGAGGTCCACAAGTGAGAAGTACGAGAAAAATCTCTTAGCATAGAACGTACGATTACATCTAGCCAGTTAAACTGTAAATTGATGAGACAGTGTTGCCAATCTATTACTGCGCTTAAATTCAAAACGTCTAGGTACCCTAGCTGAGAGGTCATCCGAAAAATTACCATGAAATTATTTATAGAAAAGATTTATTCATTTTTTTTTTTTTTTGGAAAGCCTTATGAGTTTTAACAAGATTTGCCTGTATAGTCAAAGAAACGGTTTTTGAACAATTACTAGTGAACTGCTCTGTTGGATATATTTTGGCAATCTTTGGGGCCTGCCCACAGCAGTCAATGCGAACGTTGTTTGCCATCTAATCTTATAATTGTGTGAGAAAGTAACCCGCCAAAAAAGTGACCCTATGCTCCAAATACACAATGATATTATGGCTCTTTGACAGATAAAGATATGCCAAACACAAGCATCACAGTTGCGCATACTTCTCCAGTTAGAAATACGTTGATATCAACTAACAGTCTCTAATCTCTTCGATTGGGGCAGTTTCTAAGTATCTAGATGTAACACGCAAGTTACTTTGGCTTCCTCAACCTTCAAACTTAAAAAGAACATCCTTCTAGCTATACGGCCATGATGCTTTCTCACATCCCCACTCATGAACAGAGGTGCATATTGCATCTGCCGCTACTAGACATGAACAATTGGTTAAAGTTAGGCAGCTGATCATCAAATTTGTGAAAGTTAATTAAATATTTAATGTCGTCTATCTTATTTCACCAGGGCAATATACGTGCATGTTAACACTGCCAATCAGTTAATATCAGAAACCCCGAGAGATGTGACTGGTATTGTGTCACCTATGCCCTGACATGAGTTAATGCCCTTCTTGTTTTTAATATTATTTATGCCTTCAACTATTCACTCATGAAGTTTTGGATTTAACTAAATTTCACGCAGCATCACGCCTGTTTAATGCCCAGGTGTTTTTCTTAATATTCTTGCAGATTTTAGAATTTTCTTGGTGGTTTCAATTCTTCATTAATATTAGAAATCTTTGAATATTGTCTAAGGAAGCTTTGATGCTATTTCAAGTGCTACTATTTATGATTTTGATTTTTCTTACCATCGTTTGTCACATATTTGTACGTTCAAATAAAGTGGCTGGTGCTTTTTTTTCTCTGAAATCTGGACCAATACCTCACAAAGGTGTTGACGAATTTTAAACGAAGTTTAACAATTTTCAATCTCAGCACATACATGCAATTACAACTGAGAATTAAACTTACTGTACAGTGGGTGGAAACAAATTTTCGTACATATACAAATTTTTAATTTATTGTATTTGCAATAATGAATAAACATACTTTTATATTATTAACTGTACACAGACGTATAATAGTTAAATATGCATAGAAAACAGAAAAATTTTTATTTAATAAAAATAAATCCCATTTATCAATTTTATTGGTTGAAAATGTATTCGTACAATGCAAATTTCAGATCTTAAAACTTCTAAATTGCTTTAATACTCTAGATTATTCAATGTAATATGCTAGAATGTTCCAATAATGTTATCATTAGTTATTTTTAACCTAAAAAATACAAACAGAACATTCTGTAATTGATATTCGTGCAAGAAGGTTATCATCATGGCAAGAGGAAAAAAAATTACAAATTCGCAAAAAGAACTGATTGTTAAGCTCTGGAAAGAAGGTAAAAGTTACAAGAAAATCTTAGACAACCTGAATTTTCTAAGTACTACCATTAATTCATTCATTGCAACCTATAAAAAACAAAACTGTCGAAAACCAAAGAACAGGTGTTCTTCAAGATCTTTGAGGAAATTAATGCATCAAATTAAACAAAATCCAATGGTTACACGACACGAGTTGCGGGATGATTTGCTTTCATAAGGAATCTGTGACAATAAGCAATGAAATTCATAGGAACAATGGAAAGTTACGCTCCCCTCGGAAAAGTCCTCTGCTATTGAAAAGACACAGAGATGTCAGGTTGAAATTCCTTCGTTAACATAACATTAGGGATTTTTTTCTGCAAAAGGTAGTGTTAACATATCAGTAATACATGGTAAAATGAATGCCGCACCATATCAAAATTCTTTGGAAGCAAATTTAATGATTTAGCTTGAAAATCTTAAACTTCCTCCTGATTAGATCTTGCAATACAATAATGATCCTAAGCATACGGCAAAATCTACGACGAAAAGGCTTGCTGAAGATAATTTAAATATCCTGAAATAGCGAAGTCATTTATTTTAAATTAATATTTATTTTTAATTCATATTTAATACTTCATAATTTATAGTTAATAAATTATATTTTAATTTTATTTCATTTAATAATTTTATTTTCTTCAATAATTATTTTATTCTATAATTATTTTATTTATCATATTAAATGTATTATTATTTGAATATTACATATTGTTTTAATGTAATATTTATTTTAGATGTTACCTTTTTACTTACTCTTCTTTAAAAAATCGTTTTCTTTAAATATTTTCCGTTATAAACAAGATGTTTATAATTTAATGTCGATCAAGGTTATTTTAATTGTCTTCTTGACTCAGACTAGACACTCACACCCCTGCTATCATGATTTTGGAAGTTCATTTTGATTCTCTACTGACACTTCTTATTTATTTTTCTACATCTCTTTTCTATTTTTTTAAATTTTTCTGTTCTTTTTTCTTTCGCTCTATTTTTATAGTTTTTGTTTTCTTTAAATTTTGAAATATTTTATTTCTTCATATGTCTGAGTTGACAAGACCTATAAGTAAAAATTCTGTCGATCGAAATTGCTATTTTCGAATAAGGTAACTTTGGATTTTTAATCTATGTAATTTATATGCTCTCTTATAATAAATACATTGCGCACTTTTTATGGATCAGTTTTAATATTTTATATTATTAGGATTTCCTTAGATTATTTACCAAAACATTATTACCTATATATATATATATATATATATATATATATATATATATATATATATATATATATATATATGTCAACCGTTTGCATTTAAAAGCATAAAAAATTACGGTAATGGATAACAACGCACAGCTTTATATAAATACAATGAACAAGGTTTTGTACTACTTGCACCCCTGAAGATGATCGTGGAAGATGATCGAAAATACTTGGAAAATGAAAGAAAAAAGAAAATTTAAATAGCTATAGCACATTTCTCATCCTTTAAAATCAATGCACGGATGGTTATTCGTGAGTATGAACGGATTTTGTTAAAAATTAGTAGACATGCCTAAAAGAGAATTTGCTGCCTAAATTCCCCAATATATATATATATATATATATATATATATGTGTGTGTGTGTGTATGTGTGTGTGTGTGTGTGTGTATGTGTATTCTCTTTTACAAGATTTCCTCCTCTCCTGCCCATATCACCACTTCAAAAGTATCTAAGTTATAATGAAGTTTTAGAAACCCATTACATTAATGTTTATTCTAACTGAGATTTTGGCCTTTCAGTTAAAACAAAATAAATATATGTATTTTTTATAAGTTTCTTCTTCAAATAAATTTATAATATTTTAACCTCAATACAGATTAAATTTAAATTGGTAATTTTTAATTTTCAATTTTATAGTAAAATGTAATATTAATTAGAATGATTTCTATTTTAATCTAACCCTAACATTAAGGCACTGATAATTATGACCAAGATTCATTGTCAAGTTTTTTGTATTCTCATATATTTTGATGGCTCATTGCAGCTTATGTAACAGCGTTTCCCCCTATCGAGGTTTTTTTGGTCGATTTGAACCTTTTAAAACCCTTTATTCTACATTCAGCACCATCACTTGATAAGACACCAGAAGAAACAAAATGGCTATATTTGTAGTGATTTTATAACATATTTATGTTAGAATTTTCGAAACAATTATATTTACTCTACTCTGTATTAAGCACTATATAAAGAATAGTATTTCATATATATATATATATATATATATATATATATATATATATATATATATATATATATATATATATATATATATATATATATAACATACATATATATATATATATATATATATATATATATATATATGTGTGTGTGAAATATATTTATGTTAGAATTTTCGAAACAATTATATTTACTCTACTCTGTATTAAGCACTATATAAAGAATAGTATTTCATATATATATATATATATATATATATATATATATATATATATATATATATATATATATATATATATATATATATATATCAAGCACACACACACACATATATATATATATATATATATATATATATATGTGTGTGTGAAAAGTGAATATAAATATAAATAAATATATATATGTATAATTATTTATATATATATATCTATGGTACTTATTAGAAAGCGCTCAATATCAGAGATAGAGCTAACATATTTGGTTGGATAGATGTGAGTTTGTGACCCTGGGTTTCACGCTTTAGCGATCGTCAGACAAACTGATTAATGTTTTAAAAAATTTGGGTTTATGTAGATTGCGTGTATTGGTGTTATTGTGGAAGTGGTGGGGGAATTTCGTCGTTTTGTCATTCATCGTACTAACGCAAACATCAATGTAGGCAGACACATATACATATACATACTTGGTCGTCCGTCGGGACTCATACATCTATATAAACATATGTAGACAGTTTCGGCTATGACACATGTATGTATACGGGTGGTGTTATGTCTATACATACGCATTTGTATGTTGAAATGTTGAAATTTAAACATTGGAAGTGTGGCGGAAATGTCTCGTTATTGTCACGTGAATGTATCCATGTCATATTATGAATTTTTTTTTTTTTTTTCCGTTGAAAAATATTTGAAAAATATTTTCTCGCATGTATGTATATATGTGTGGTGGGGTTTGTGTAAAATTATGATAGGTAAAAATTATTATGATTATTTATATTTATTTTAAATTTTGAAAAAAATGGGGGTTTATTTGTTATATTTAAAGCTGGTTATTTGTTTGTTTTTGGTGACTGTGTATATGTAACAGGTAAAAAATTGTAATCCTTATTGTTTAATTTATATGGTGATGTTTAATTTAATAAACGGTTTATATGATATGATGTTTCAAAGGATTGGAGACAATGCTAGTATTTAGGTATTAGCTAATAGTTATTGTAAACTGGAAGAAATTGCAGATTGGTAGAAATGATTAGTAACGGTGGTGGGAGAATGATAAAACCAGGAATGTAGTTATAGTGGTGGTAGCTTGAACTAAAAAGTGGTTGTTGGTGTTTTATTTTTGTTTTATTTTGTTATATGTATTAATTTATTTTGGTATAAATCCTGATAATAGGTATTCTATGTAAAATTATGGTAGTTGAAGATTGCTATAATTTTTAATTATAAAATTATTATTATTATTATATTAAAGATGCCTGGTAATAGGTGTTTGTTCTCAAGGTTGTTACATGTGGAAATTATATCTGATCATATTGTTTTAAAGTATTAAATATGCTGGGGGGGGTAATAAAGATTGTAGTGGATTATATGTTAATAGAGGGTGTGATGTGTAAGTGATGGTGCTGTGTGTAGGTGGTAATGATAATATTGATAGTTAATAGATATTGTAAGGTGGTAAAAGTGATTACTAATGGTGGTGCAATTATAATAATGATAGGTGCAATTATTTTGATGGTATCTTGAAATTAAATTGTGATTGTTGGTGGTTTGTCTGTTTTATCCGTTTGGTATGAATTCGGATAATAGATACTTGTTCTCATGCCTACATTTGGAGATTATCTCTGATTTTTGTTTAGCAAGTTCTTTTGCGGTTTGTGTGATATTATTGCTAGTTTTTCGTGTAGGCAAAGTAGGCATTTTTTTCGTAATGTTGTTGTAGGCAGGGCTTTTTTCAATATTTCCCAACTTATTGTTGGTGTGATGTTTTTTGTCTTTTGCTGCCATATGTATGTAGAAAGTGTTGTGCTGTTCGAATATTTCCTGTTGTTGAATGAAAGGTTGTGATTGTTATTCCTCATCTTGAATGGACCTTCGGTGGCACCGATGTAGTGCATAGTGTTGTTGTTTGTACTTACCTTGGCCTTGTATATTGTGTTCGTAATTTGGCAATTTCCTGGAGTGGACATGTTGTTCTGTTTCTGCAGTTGCATATAGGATCCTTGGTTACATTTTTGTAGGTTGTCATTTTTTTGTTGTGGTTTTTGATTATATCTGTTATGTTTTTTGTACAGCTGTAACTGATCTTTACGTTATTTTTGTTAAATATTTTTGATAATTTGTTTTCTTCAGTGAAGTGTTTTCTATTAAGTTTAGGAATATTTTGCCTATGTTCGTTTTAACAGTTTTGTTATATGGTGGGTTAAACCAGATAATGTTTCTCTTTTTGTTTCTGCGTTTTGGTTGTGGAGGTATATATTGTAGTTGTTGTGTGTAACCACTTGCTTTTAGTGCTTCGTTGTATGGTGCTATTTTGCTATTGAAAATTTGCATGTTAGATGAGTTCTCAGATAGTCTGCGGCTGATTGACTTTGGTATTTGTTTGATGATAGAAGGTGGATGGTTGAAGGATGTGTGTACGTAAGCTGGTGTGTCATTTTCTTTTTGTATGGTTCATATGTGTTGTTGATCAGGTTAAGAGTGACGTCAGGAAGTTTACTATAGTTGTGCCTGTATTTATCTCTATTTTGAATCCAATGTTTTTAGGGCGTTCACTATTTTCTTCCTGAATTTGTCTACTTTGGGGCCATTGGATTCCCTTATTAAGATAAGACCGTCATCTCTGTATAATCCTGTGTCCTTTCTCTCCAGGATTCTGGCCAGGTATGATAGGATGAGTATTCCTACTAATTCGCATATTTTGCTCCATCGTAGCTACCCATTGTTACGTCAAACAGGTTGTGGTTTTGTGTCTTTGCCCATGGTTCATTGTTGTGGAACAGCAGGGGTTTGCGGCAATGCTTGATTATTTTTATATCACCGTCCGTGAGTTTTACATTTAGCTGTGCCAGTTGTATGGCTTCATTTAATATGCTTTCTGTAATGGAAGGGTAAAAATCCACAATGTCAAATTGGATGAAAGTGGATTTGTTCTAGTTGTCTATCGATTTAAACCACTCTATGACGGCTTTGGTGTTCTTCCACTGGTTGAGACTTAATTTTTCCCTTAGGCTGGTGTTGATATTTTCTAATATCTACTTACTAATTTTTCCTATCTCGCTCTTCGCCGGGTTAATTAGTCTGAATATTGGTTTTTCTATGAAGCTGGCTTTGTGGTCCTTTGCCATGATGAAAGCATGTTGTTCAGCTAGTTTGTTTACTCTTTCGTCTATATTCAATTTGGTGGCTATATTTTTGGCTTCTTGGTTTGTAATGTTTATTGTGTTCGTGTTTGTCTTTTTGTATAGTTGTGTAATTTTGTTGGTTAAGAGTTGATTGTAGGCTGTAGGTTCTATGGTATATATGTTTGTGGTTTTGTCAGCGAAAATGAATACTTTGTTGGAGTTGATTATTTTTTTCCTGTCGTCTATGATTTTTTTCTGGAAATTGTCCAAGTGTCTTTTGAATTTCAAGGTTCTAACTATGTTTATCATGTCCTCCTCAAATTTTAACATTTTCTTGCATATTGGTGGACACTTTTTTGTATTAAAGTTGAATGTCTCGGGTTTTTCAGTTGTTTGGTTTTTTGGGTCGTTGAGGGAGAAATATGCTTTCCATCTCATTCGTCTTATTAGACTTTCGATTTTCTCAGTTAGTTGGAGTTTGTATGAAGCTTGAGTAGGTATGGGGATGTTTTTCAGTGAGTATCGTAGGTCAAATTTATCCATTATTGTAAAAAGAATGATGCGAGTGCTCAACCCGTGTGGGAGCGAAATATATGTGAAAAGTGAATATAAATATAAATAAATATATATATATGTATAATTATTTATATATTATATGCGCGGTACTTATTAGAAAGCGCTCAATATCAGAGATAGAGCTAACATATTTGGTTGGATAGATGTGAGTTTGTGACCCTGGGTTTCACGCTTTAGCGATCGTCAGACAAACTGATTAATGTTTTAAAAAATTTGGGTTTATGTAGATTGCGTGTATTGGTGTTATTGTGGAAGTGGTGGGGGAAATTTCGTCGTTTTGTCATTCATCGTACTAACGCAAACATCGATGTATGCAGACACATATACATATACATACTTGGTCGTCCGTCGGGACTCATACATATATATAAACATATGTAGACAGTTTCGGCTATGACACATGTATGTATACGGGTGGTGTTATGTCTATACATACGCATTTGTATGTTGAAATGTTGAAATTTAAACATTAAAGTGTGGCGGAAATGTCTCGTTATTGTCTCGTGAATGTATCCATGTCATATTATGAATTTTTTTTTTTTTTTTTTCCGTTGAAAAATATTTGAAAAATATTTTCTCGCATGTATATATATATGTGTGGTGGGGTTTGTGTAAAATTATGATAGGTAAAAATTATTATGATTATTTATATTTATTTTTAAATTTTTGAAAAAAAAATGGGGATTTATTTGTTATATTTAAAGCTGGTTATTTGTTTGTTTTTTGGTGACTGTGTATATGTAACAGGTAAAAAATTGTAATCCTTATTGTTTAATTTATATGGTGATGTTTAATTTAATAACGGGTTTATATGATATGATGTTTCAAAAGGATTGGAGACAATGCTAGTATTTAGGTATTAGCTAATAGTTATTGTAAACTGGAAGAAATTGCAGATTGGTAGAAATGATTAGTAACGGTGGTGGGAGAATGATAAAACCAGGAATGTAGTTATAGTGGTGGTAGCTTGAACTAAAAAGTGGTTGTTGGTGTTTTATTTTTGTTTTATTTTTTATATGTATTAATTTATTTTGGTATAAATCCTGATAATAGGTATTCTATGTAAAATTATGGTAGTTGAAGATTGCTATAATTTTAATTATAAAATTATTATTATTATTATATTAAAGCTGCCTGGTAATAGGTGTTTGTTCTCATGGTTGTTACATGGAAATTATATCTGATCATATTGTTTTAAAGTATTAAATATGCTGGGGGGTAATAAAAGATTGTAGTGGATTATATGTTAATAGTGGGTGTGATGTGTAAGTGATGGTGCTGTGTGTAGGTGGTAATGATAATATTGATAGTTAATAGATATTGTAAGGTGGTAAAAAGTGATTACTAATGGTGGTGCAATTATAATAATGATAGGTGCAATTATTTTGATGGTATCTTGAAATTAAATTGTGATTGTTGGTGGTTTGTCTGTTTTATCCGTTTGGTATGAATTCGGATAATAGATACTTGTTCTCATGCCTACATTTGGAGATTATCTCTGATTTTTGTTTAGCAAGTTCTTTTTGCGGTTTGTGTGATATTATTGCTAGTTTTTCGTGTAGGCAAAGTAGGCATTTTTCGTAATGTTGTTGTAGGCAGGGGCTTTTTTCAATATTTCCCAACTTATTGTTGGTGTGATGTTTTTGTCTTTTTGCTGCCATATGTATGTAGAAAGTGTTGTGCTGTTCGAATATTTCCTGTTGTTGTTCCATTACAGAAAGCATATTAAATGAAGCCATACAACTGGCACAGCTAAATGTAAAACTCACGGACGGTGATATAAAAATAATCAAGCATTGCCGCAAATCCCTGCTGTTCCACAACAATGAACCATGGGCAAAGACACAAAACCACAACCTGTTTGACCTAACAATGGGTAGCTACGATGGAGCAAAATATGCGAATTAGTAGGAATACTCATCCTATCATACCTGGCCAGAATCCTGGAGAGAAAGGACACAGGATTATACAGAGATGACGGTCTTATCTTAATAAGGGAATCCAATGGCCCCAAAGTAGACAAATTCAGGAAGAAAATAGTGAACGCCCTAAAAAACATTGGATTCAAAATAGAGATAAATACAGGCACAACTATAGTAAACTTCCTTGACGTCACTCTTAACCTGATCAACAACACATATGAACCATACAAAAAAGAAAATGACACACCAGCTTACGTACACACATCCTTCAACCATCCACCTTCTATCATCAAACAAATACCAAAGTCAATCAGCCGCAGACTATCTGAGAACTCATCTAACATGCAAATTTTCAATAGCAAAATAGCACCATACAACGAAGCACTAAAAGCAAGTGGTTACACACAACAACTACAATATATACCTCCACAACCAAAACGCAGAAACAGAAAGAGAAACATTATCTGGTTTAACCCACCATATAACAAAACTGTTAAAACGAACATAGGCAAAATATTCCTAAACTTAATAGAAAAACACTTCACTGAAGAAAACAAATTATCAAAAATATTTAACAAAAATAACGTAAAGATCAGTTACAGCTGTACAAAAAACATAACAGATATAATCAAAAACCACAACAAAAAAATGACAACCTACAAAAATGTAACCAAGGATCCTATATGCAACTGCAGAAACAGAGCAACATGTCCACTCCAGGGAAATTGCCAAATTACGAACACAATATACAAGGCCAAGGTAAGTACAAACAACAACACTATGCACTACATCGGTGCCACCGAAGGTCCATTCAAGATGAGGAATAACAATCACAACCTTTCATTCAACAACAGGAAATATTCGAACAGCACAACACTTTCTACATACATATGGCAGCAAAAGATAAAAACATCACACCAACAATAAGTTGGGAAATATTGAAAAAAAGCCCTGCCTACAACAACATTACGAAAAAATGCCTACTTTGCCTACACGAAAACTAGCAATAATATCACACAAACCGCAAAAGAACTTGCTAAACAAAAATCAGAGATAATCTCCAAATGTAGGCATGAGAACAAGTATCTATTATCCGAATTCATACCAAACGGATAAAACAGACAAACCACCAACAATCACAATTTAATTTCAAGATACCATCAAAATAATTGCACCTATCATTATTATAATTGCACCACCATTAGTAATCACTTTTACCACCTTACAATATCTATTAACTATCAATATTATCATTACCACCTACACACAGCACCATCACTTACACATCACACCCACTATTAACATATAATCCACTACAATCTTTATTACCCCCCCCAGCATATTTAATACTTTAAAACAATATGATCAGATATAATTTCCACATGTAACAACCATGAGAACAAACACCTATTACCAGGCAGCTTTAATATAATAATAATAATAATTTTATAATTAAAAATTATAGCAATCTTCAACTACCATAATTTTACATAGAATACCTATTATCAGGATTTATACCAAAATAAATTAATACATATAACAAAATAAAACAAAAATAAAACACCAACAACCACTTTTTAGTTCAAGCTACCACCACTATAACTACATTCCTGGTTTTATCATTCTCCCACCACCGTTACTAATCATTTCTACCAATCTGCAATTTCTTCCAGTTTACAATAACTATTAGCTAATACCTAAATACTAGCATTGTCTCCAATCCTTTGAAACATCATATCATATAAACCCGTTATTAAATTAAACATCACCATATAAATTAAACAATAAGGATTACAATTTTTTACCTGTTACATATACACAGTCACCAAAAACAAACAAATAACCAGCTTTAAATATAACAAATAAACCCCCATTTTTTTCAAAAATTTAAAAATAAATATAAATAATCATAATAATTTTTACCTATCATAATTTTACACAAACCCCACCACACATATATACATACATGCGAGAAAATATTTTTCAAATATTTTTCAACGGAAAAAAAAAAAAAAAAAAAAAATTCATAATATGACATGGATACATTCTCGAGACAATAACGTGACATTTCCGCCACACTTCCAATGTTTAAATTTCAACATTTCAACATACAAATGCGTATGTATAGACATAACACCACCCGTATACATACATGTGTCATAGCCGAAACTGTCTACATATGTTTATATATATGTATGAGTCCCGACGGACGACCAAGTATGTATATGTATATGTGTCTGCATACATCGATGTTTGCGTTAGTACGATGAATGACAAAACGACGAAATTTCCCCCACCACTTCCACAATAACACCAATACACGCAATCTACATAAACCCAAATTTTTTAAAACATTAATCAGTTTGTCTGACGATCGCTAAAGCGTGAAACCCAGGATCACAAACTCACATCTATCCAACCAAAATATATATATATATATATATATATATATATATATATATATATATATATATATATATCCAAGAAAATGCTATTGTAGTGACTATGGACGTAAGATCATTTTATTCAAACATTAAACATATTGAAGGGCTAACCTTTGTTACTAAATATTGATAACAACGTTTATGCGTATTGCCTAAAGCGTTAACGTTTACAGAGCCTGTTTTGCAGAGGCATGCATTGAGTTGTCACCTGCTTTCTTTTCATTTGGCAGACGAAACATTTCCGATGAAGAAATTCCTTGTCTGTTTCATATAATTTTACAGACACACATACACGCATACACAAAAAATCAGGAGTCGGCTGAAGCCCGTACGTCATTTTCTAAATGTTCCCTGTCTGTCTGTTTATATAGATGTCTGTATGTATGATACTGTCATTGGTACTATGTAAAACAATACTACCAGGTTCGTGGTTGGTTTAGTGATGCCTAAACCGGTCTCCGCACCAGGTCTTTCTAGTGCGAAGGATAACTAGACGCCCAGATTAAAGCAAATCTCTCAATGGGGATATGAACGTACTGGGTGGGTTAGCGAACATCTAGCAGACAGCCTTTTAGCTTTGTTGGACGGCTATGTTAATGCGTTCAAATTCTGCAATCTAACAACCAATTTTCTCTTCTTTTCGGATTATTGCTTTGATGTTTAGAAGTTTTTGACCTAATGCACTAATTTACTCTATTATAAAATAAATTCCGTGCCCGAGCATTGCTCGACATTGTAGTAGTGGTGTACTAGTTGGTCCTCACCTAAAGTGATTATTAACATTGATATTGATACAAATCTCTCTTCATATATATATATATATATATATATATATATATATATATATATATATATATATATATATATCAGATATGTGGTGCAGTTCAATGTATATTACAATGAATCATTCATACAAAAGTAAATTAGTAAAGTTAATGATATAAAATGGCGAGACCGTTTTGACTGATAAACCCCTAGGACAAAAGAATTGTAATATTGTAACCGGCCTTTCCGATGACATTTTGAAATGTTCACTAACTGACCAGTAAGGTCTTACAAAATAAAAATTCAAATATTTGTTCAGATATCTTAAAGTGGTTCGACCTGAAACTTTTTTCATAAAGTAAGCTTACATTTTTAGAGTCAAAATAACATCGTGTTCAAATGCAACGAATTTAATTGTTAATAACTTGATTATTGTTAGTAGTAGTTGCAATCAAAAATTATAAAAATTATAAATCTCAATTAAATATGTACTTAGAACATGAATAAATTTTTATCAAATTTTGGAACAAATATAAAATTCATTTCGGAAATTGAAAAAAAAGACAAAACAACACTGTCACATGAAGAAGCGATGCTTTAGGACATGGCGATACACTATATTAGGAAAAAAAACTTCTTAATAAGACCCAATGAAAACTGAAAGCACTCAAACAATTATTTAAATATATATCGGAAACAAGATGAATAAATTAAAAAAAAAAACTTATCAAAGATCATTTGTTCGCCTTTAATTATATTTTATATCTATCCAGTTATCTACTTATCTATCTCTGACTCTCTCTCCCTTTCTTTCCCTTTCTCTCTCTCTCTCTCTCCATATATATATATATATATATATATATATATATATATATATATATATATAGTTTATGCAAAATTAGGTAATCCGTATGGGTAGACCCAAGGAGGAAGATATCCAGAGAGCTCAATGTGAGTTCAGAGCAAATATGTTTGAATAAAAACAGATCTTGTGCGAATGTTAATGTGTCACACTTTTTCAAATTTACTCTTACAGTCTGTATCCCAAGATATCATACCATTTTCGAATCAGGCCGACTCCGTGAGAAAATTTTATATTTCCGGGCCGGACTGAACCCGCAATTCTAAAATTTTGGCGATTGTTTTCGGTGATTTTTTGCCTGATATTTTGCGACGAATTTTTAGTACGATATCAATTTTTTATAACTTGAAAATAAATTTGGGAATAATTGACATTTCGAAATACAGCGAAAGTCCCCCATAATTGTTTGTACGGTAAGTAAAGACCTACATACATCAATTTGTCTTTAAATTAAGGGGCAGGGGAAGAATTAGCGTTGAACTTTTAAAAGGTAAGGTTAAAGCTTAATGGTAAGCTTAAAATTTAAGCTTAAAGTTTAAATATTAATGCAATACTTAAATCTCCGCCAACAGAAGACCAGGTTGCAATCAAATGAGTCAACGCTGCAGCGAGAAAAAAAAAACCCATGCAGATGAAAACCTAGATCGATCAGCAGCCAGGAGAACTTCCATTTTTGAGAATATGCAAAGACTTAGGAACTCTCAAACTTCTTGAACACGCTGAAAGCACAATGATGAGCCTTCCGCAGAAGCTAGTTGGCGCTCGACAGAGCTGCTTTTAAGCTAGTACATACATACATATATACATACATAAATTATGTGTATATACATACACACACACGCACATACACACACACACGCACACACACACACAACACACACACACACACACACACATATATATATATATATATATATATATATATATATATATATATATATATATATATATATATATTCAAATTTTTTATGTGTACTTTTTTTAAAATACTCTTCTATATACAAACCCCTGTGGAGAAATATATTTTGGCTGATTCTCTTTTATTACAGCAGATTCCAGGATTTGGAATCTTTCTTTGCACTGTGTCCTATATAAAATTTTGGTGTTGTCTACCCAAATTTATCTTATGTTAATATTATTTAGCTTATATGTTGATCTATATGTTTGCGAATTGCACTAAATTTTTACAGATGACAAGTCAACCTACGCGAGAGTGTGGTGCATGTGTCAAATACTTGTAAACAATACGGATACATTATGTAACATTAACTTTAAAAATATCCATTAAGCAATTCTTTATATATTGAAGAGGCAAAGAAAATAAATAATGTATCTTCATTTTGGGAGTTGATATTAACAATTTATGGAGAGATACATTGAGCGTGAACAATTTCACTTAGGTGTCATTAGATGCCTGACGTAAACATAATGCATAAACACAGATATTTTAGAAATATTCAGAAATTATAAAACAAATTACATTTTTATTTCCTGATTTTGATAATGTATAGAAGAAGTGCCACAAGTGCTATATCCTAACGGTTTTGAAAATGTCTATAAAAGCTGGAGCCAGATACGCGTTCTGTGTACGTAAAAAGAAAGGTTTTCAAACATACCTTATCTATCGGCATTACCAAAACGTCTCTTAATGAAAAACGGCTGCTGAAATACAGATTAGATTTTGACGTAGATAGTAAGCACTTACATTACCCCTTCTCACGTTTCGATTTTACCGGGCCAAGAACTAATGTAAAAGTTGTAACCTCCTAAGTCAACTTTGACTGCAGTATAATAGTAGAGATAAAACAATCACGTATACCATTCGTAAAGTTTTCTTATTCTCAGTTTTAATTTACTCTCTCCCTCTCTCTCTCTTTCTCTTTTTCTTTCTTTCTGTCTGCTGGTTTATCTATCTCTCTATCTGTAACACCTGAACCCGTTTGTTTTCTTGTCAGATAAAATCTTAATTTTCTGAGAGACATACAATCAATTTTGAAATTTCGATTTCAATCCTTCCCTCAAGGAAGGCAATTCCCTGGTGTCTCTGCAAACACCTCATTCCGCTAATCATTTGTATCCTTACAATCACCTTTCTTCCCCCATCTCAAAATCTCTATGCTCATTGTTGCTTGATCCCTTCTTTCCATTTTACCCCCAACTGATTATTTTATTCTCGTTGATGCTGTTTCCTTATTTATTTTCTTATTTCTGATATAGAATTAAATGTGTTCAAATAACCCCACACAAAGTTCTGTGAAATCAAGACAAAACAACAAAGTTTTACAGAAAATAGAAACGAAAAAGACAATTGTAATTAAAATCAGCAGGCAGTAAAATAGGAGTAGATAGATTTATCTATCGCCCGGTTTACCCTCCTTCTCTGTCTTTTGAACAGGAGTAGAGGCTTATGCCTCGTTTCTTGTTTAAGATTAGCTTTTCGGTTCTCTCAGAAATTCTTCTCATTTTCTTTCGTTTCCTTGTCTCTTAGTGGCATTATTGCCTTAATTGGTGTGAACTGATTTAAAAAAAAAACTTTTAAATTTCTTTTAATGAGGAATGAGGATATAGAAAATTCGGGATTCACATGACATATTGTTGCAAGAGTAGGCAAATAAATATGGTGGGCAGGGCGACAACAATCGGGGAGGGTAAAAATTCGAGAGGCGCAAAATACGAAAGACACGAAGTTGAGCTCCCATCTCCTGATGGTACACGGCACATAAAAGGATGAAGAAACATTGAATAAATATTTTATCTGTCATGTTTTGAGAAAAAATAATAACAGTGGTCAAGATTCACTTTCAACTCTTTATTTTATTCCTTCAGTGAAGTGGTTCTAGTGCCCAACCAATGTTGATCTGCTATTCAACCCATAGCTGAAGGGAGAAAAGCTGAATGCATAGCTTCCCTGTGTGTATTTTTGTTTATTGAACACGACTGGAAACCGAAATCTGTTAGAATTCGAACTCGGCTCTCCGACTTTGTATTCCAAAGCTTTATCCATTACACGACAAACTATACATGGTGTAACAGCTTAATATAATATTAAATCCCATTCAGTTTCTTTGACTGATAATATTTTTCAACGTTCGAAACTTTATCGTAATTTTCAAAGTATATAGAAGATTCAAGGTATCATATAAATGATATGTCTGAAGCTTTTGGCGCTTTGCCAGCTGCATTCCAATATTTGACCTACACAAAAAGAATTGTCTTTATTATGGTTTATTACAAGGATGACAAACGTTCACTATGATAAACGACATCGTTGAAAATCATGAGTTTATCCAGCATAGCTTGTAGAATCAACAGTAAAAGCTTATCTCTTATGTAAAAAAAAGATGTTGTTCTTTATTTTGTGTGATATAAAACACATAGACTATGAAGCCTGATGAAACTGTTAGTTGAGAGTGTTATATTTGTCACTTTCGATGTTTGAATTTTGGAAGTGAAGAAAAAACACGATATGATAGGAAAGTCGAAAAGACAATCTGCTACATGAGAAGGCTTGTTCACACGTTGCTTTTCCGGCTTAAAAAACATAACAGAATCGGATAGATTTTCTTCTTTTTCATCACGCAACATATTTATCAGGATTGGAACTATTGAATTATGGTTTATTGCGATCAGTGTAGTCTTTCTTATATGGTCAAAGGTATAATAATGTCATCAATTTGAGAACTACCATTGGCAAATTTATTGTACCGAAGACATTGAGGTTTTATGAAGATGGAATTTGAAACCTTAAGGTCATTGGCTTAATATCATAGAAAGTCAATACAAATATGAGACTGTTTCTTATACTTGTGATACATACATATATATATATATATATATATATATATATATATATATATATAGAGAGAGAGAGAGAGAGAGAGGCAAAGAGTGAGAGGGCTAAGATTAAGTTGCATGACAGATGCAGACTCGTACATAATTCAGAAAACCTATATGATATTGGATTATACAGCCGATTCTTGAGGACGTTAGAACACTATGGATTTTCGCGTATGACACGTATACATATAGTTATGCAAATTGACTTTAAAAAAACGCGAGAAAAATATGGCACGAATGTTTACTTGTGCTACCTCTGGCAGTAGACCATGGAGAACATCAAAATCTACAAAATCAAAAGGCATGCACAATAGGCACAGCACTACCAACATAAAAATAAAATGCTTGAATTATGGAAGCGCTTAGAAAATATTGAAGAATATGTTTACATTTGCCCTTCAAAGTCACAGTGTAATTAATAATCTGAGATTCCGATATATATATATATATATATATATATATATATATATATATATATATATATATATATATATATATATATATATATATATATATATATATATATATATATATCCTATAAATGTTTTTTTATATATGTGCAGAACGAAGCGGCTTTCATCCAAACGCAGAATGTTACGGCCATACATCTAATAAACTTTTATATTCCAATATTCATTTCATATATTGATAAAAGGCAACCTGGCTAATAATAGAAGACGCTGTATATACGTATATCATGTGTGAAGAAATTCCAGTGCAAATGAATTTATCAGCAAAGACAATATTAATAAAATAAAGGAAAATATGAGAATCTTTTATGGAGACGCATTTCATTCCTTGAGGACCTTTATTAAAAGCAAATTACGAAATTTTGTTTTGAAAATTGTACTTATAAACACAGAAAAAATCTCCGAGGAAAATGACGTTATGCGATCAAATTTGATATTAAAACGTTTTAAAATACTCGAAAACCTCTCAACGCTGGGAAAAGCAAAAGAAACCATAGAAAAGGATAAGTGACGTTATTTTTTTCTCAACGATATGAAATACAGATATTCAAATAAAATATTCACATCTGCTTTGATAGACTTCGTCAAGAAAGAAACTGGCCGCCATAAAAGCTTTTTAATAAAAATGCGTAAATGAATGGCATAATAGAGATTAGGAGTCATAACAAATGTGACAGAATTCATTAAAGATGCAAAGGACAGGGAATTATGGAGAGCCGTCGTCGCATAAATAAAGGAGATTTTGTATTACATTTAATATTGAATTTTAAATGTTGGCTCTTTCTGGCACATATTTTACGTTTAATGCTAAACACACACACGCACACACATACACACACACACACACACACACACACACACACACACACACACACACACACACACATATATATATATATATATATATATATATATATGTATGTATGTATATGTGTGTGTGCGTTTTGACACTCACTGACACATAAAGTTACGATACATGATAGAGCCACAGACATCGAATCGTACGAACTCGACATGCACAAACATAAAAAGTACCATTTTGTTTTTTAATCAAACATACATGCAATATTACTACCCAAATATATACACTGTTACTCTCCTTATCTCTCTCGCACACACACACACACACATATATATGTGTGTGTGTGTGTGTGTGTGTGTGTGTGTGTGTCTGTCTGTCTGTCTGTGTGTGTGTATAAAGATATGTCTATTCCATCGATGATTTTTTCGAAGTATGATACTTGAAGAGTGTCAGATTTCAATAATTTTCCAATAATCGAAATTTAACTCACTCCAACTTGCACAGTTGCTTTAAGCAATCGTTAATATGTATATATACACACGTTTCTGAGTGAGATGAAGAAAGATTAAAAATAGATAAGTCTACTATCTACTTATATCCGATGTGGTGCCGAAAATCTTCTCGATCGAGCCAAAAATTCGTTCTAAAAATCTGATTTTTTTTAAATTTTGCAAAATTGGTCGAAGCCGTCAACTCTCAAAGAGGTTCTTGTATTGTTTGTGAATCTCTTTCTATTGCCATTATTTTTCGTATTCGGATCATTATCTTTATATTGATTTTATGCACTGATATTAAATATGAAGCATTTGATAGTGAAGCGAAACTGTTCGATTTCAATCCGGGAGACGCTCTATTACCGACGTCGCCTACGCTATCCTCCCAAAGCATCAATCAATCTTGGCTGGTTTATGTCCCTGTCAATGCGATCCACTTTTATGGACCGACGTTTTATGGAACAAACCAAGACGTGACAATCAATTGATGTCCCACGCTAACCTCCCGGATTCCAGCCGTAAATGCCCGAATTGAAATTTCCCGATCGTTTATAGCTTCACATAGAGAAGATTTTATGATCCTTTGCGAAATATCTGGCTCCAGCAATTTGTTTTGCCGCTCATCTGAATGTCGGTATTTGAATTTAAACAAATAGGAATGGTGCTGTATCTTAAGTCAGATCGACGAGATTCATCTTCCTTTTGCTCTCATTACTCTGTTGCAAATCAGTACACATCGCATATGTGCTTGTCTGTCGTCAAGCAGTAGCGAGAAAACTCGATACATTTTGATATGAGTTCGACTGTTACTTTGAAATACAAGTCGATGAGAGGACGAAATAATGTCAGTAAATATCTAAAAACAAGTCTTAATTCTTGCAAATTGTTGCCTACGCAGTGAACTCGAACCTCTTCCTAATTTTGTGGCCATGAATAGGGTTGGTGCTACCTTGTCGACTTACAAGCCACTTTCACAAACACTGCAGTTTCTCAGGCTAACATCTTCTGCTAAAATGAAGTAGAAAGATTATACTGGATCAATTTCTAAGTCTGCCGCTAGGAAAGTTGTTTCTCTGTGTCGTGCTAGAAATCTTTCTCATTCGAATTTATCTTACACATTTATAAGTCTACCATTCGTCCTTGGTTTGAAAATTGCTGCCACATATGGTCTGCTGTCACTATTTAATATTTAGAGATCCTTGATAAAAATCCAAAGAACAATCTGCAATGTTCAGTCCTGGCATATCGGCTTCAGTCACTTTCCCACCGCCGTAACCTTTTTAAATATACTTTCTTTTGTTGTACCTTGATTTATGTATTTAAACGCAGTACTAGATTGCTGCAAGGACTCATTTTTTTACAATTGAAATTGCTATATATAACCGTACGTTCTGTAATAACAGTTTATTTTCTCGCACTTCAAACTTCTCGCTTGTGGGATTCTCTTCCGGCTTCTTGCTTTCCAGCCAACATTGTTCTTCAAAAATTTAAATGCAATGTTAATCGTTATTTCTTCTATTATTTTTCACTCCCTTACTATTTTTTTCTTTTTCATATATTCTTTCACATTCAGTAATCCTCTGTCTCTTACTGACTTTATTGCCTTTACGTGAGGCTTAAATAATTTTTTAAAAAAACAACTTTTTTCTAGCTACTTTAAAATGACAATTATCACTTATATTAATATACATTATGCATCTTTTTATATATATTTTTTTGTTAAAACCACAGAACAGCTGTTTTTATGGTCAGTTAATAAAGCTTTCTACATAAAATTGTTTGTTGTGTTTAAATAGAATGTAAAATATATAATATTATTTGAATCAGTTAGCATCATGGCACGAATTTCATCAAAATCCAGGCGTTTTTCATTAACGCGGAAAATGAAATAGAGTTCAGTTATTATTTTACTCATGTTAGAAGTGATATTATTTCTAATATAATATTATAATGATGATTATTGCAGTTTATTATGTTTCAATAAAATTTGCATTTTATATTAATTGTACATTATGAATATTGACATTTAGTAGAGCGATGTAGAGCTCCTAGCCCCGGCGATGCTATGAGCTCCTAGCCCCGGCGATGCTATGAGCTCCTAGCCCCGGCATTGCTATGAGCTCCTAGCCCCGACATTGCTATGAGCTCCTAGCCCCGGCATTGCTATGAGCTCCCTAGCCCTGGCATTGCTATGAGCTCCCTAGCCCCGGCATTGCTATGAGCTCCCAGCCCCGGCAATGCTATGAGCTCCTAGCACCGGCATTTCTATGAGCTCCTAGCCCCGGCATTGCTATGAGCTCCTAGCCCCGGCAATGCTATGAGCTCCTAGCTCCGGCATTGCTATGAGCTCCTAGCCCCGACATTGCTATGAGCTCCTAGCCCCGGCAATGCTATGAGCTCCTAGCTCAGGCATTGCTATGAGCTCCTAGCCCCGGCAATGCTATGAGATCCTAGCCCCGGCAATGCTATGAGCTCCTAGCCCCGGCAATGCTAATGAGCTCCCAGTCCGGCATTGCTATGAGCTCCTAGCCCCGACATTGCTATGAGCTCCCTAGCCCCGGCAATGCTATGAGCTCCTAGCTCAGGCATTGCTATGAGCTCCTAGCCCCGGCAATGCTATGAGCTCCTAGCCCCGGCAATGCTATGAGCTCCTAGCCCCGGCATTGCCCATGAACATCACTGAAATACACTTAACAATTATATATTTTCAATCGAATGAATGTACAACGGAATTCCAAACAAGAAATTATCTCCATTTTGGGTTCGTATTTTGTGCCAGCAGAGAGGGAACAATTTTAAAGTTAAAACAATTTCAAAATTACGGAAATCAATAAAGATTGTTTATAATGACATAATTGTTGAGTTAGAACGGAAATTCAATTATTAATAATAATGAATAGGTTTTACTTAATTATGTTTCACTCACGAAGACTAAAAAAGGGAAATAGGTCACAGAACGTGGTTTTCAAACTGATTCTGTCGACAAAATGAATTTTCCGACGTTGTCCTATTCCGTTATTTGTGTGTTCACTCTTTTCTGATGTCAATAAATCAATACTCGAACACAGATAAAACATAAGATTTCCAAAATATGTCTCGTGACTGAGGTACTTACGTTCACACCCACGACATAATTGTCCGACTTTGGGGCGTAGTTTCTAAACAAACACTATCAAAAGCCACTCCGTTAAAAATGACTTGTTAATGTTGTCGCATTTCGTCTACTTCAATATGCCTTATGTCAATTTATTTGTAGTGTGTCATAATATTTAGTTTAATTTCTTCTGCTACAAAGCTGAAGAAAAATAGAAGCATTTGTTGCCCCAGTAGTTCAAGCAGCACGAGTTCAAATTTGATCTAAGATTGTGTTACGTTAACTGAAGATATCATACCTGTGTCCAAAATCAATATACAAAACTCACTGTTATTTAACCTGAGGTCAAACAAAGAAAATATGCCAATTCCTAAACTACCTTGGATCTATGGATTTAATATTCTCTGAACAAAAGAAAATTCATGACTAACAATGAGAAGAGGCGCTTAAGATATGCAGATGCCACCTTTGATAAAAGATACAGAAAGGAGACTACAGTAATTCCTAAATCTGTTGTTCAATGAAAGCGACATGAAAGGGTTAAATATCAATTGAAAAATAGATAATCTATGGTTTTTAGTAAAATGGACAGCCCAAAAGTCGTTGAACGGCGTTTTAAAGTAATGAGTCAATATAAATATATCGGATCGATTACCAATGAAGAAATTGTCAGAATTGAAATAATTTCAAGAGCAGCACAAATATTAGCAGTTGTCACAAATCAAAGAACTATCTGGTAAAACATTTTCCTGAAATCAAAGATCAAATTGTTGTGTGCATTGTCTCCTTCAGGTTTACTACGAATCTAGGACATTATCAGCAGAATTATAACGAAGAATCCAAGTATTAGAAATTATAGGATATAGAATTATCGTAAGAGTCTACTATGTAGAGTGCTTCATAACTGAAGTAGTGTGAGACACAATCAGACAACAAACGGTCTTATTGGAAGACCGAGTATCCACCACCAAGAAGAGAAAATGAAAATTCTATGGACAGGTCAGAAGAGACAACAATCTTTTCATTACTTATCATAAAAGTTGACCCATTATACAAAAGAATCAGACGATGAAAAAAATGGTACGACAGCATGACTGATCAACGACAGAGTCTCAGACATTGAAACGCAACGGAGACATATGGATGGAGATGATTAGGTCCTTAGCTACGCAAACATGCTACATCCACGCCTTGTTGTGATGATGATGATGGAGGAGGCTGACGATGATGATGATGATGCAGCAACAGTTATTTAGTCAGTCAAAATAGATGGAACGCATTATTAATGTGAATGATCTTCGGGACTAATATAAAAACTGTCCTATAATATGTGAACTTAGTCTTAGAGAGAATAAGTTCAACATATTTTCCATTGAGCAGACTTAGTTTCCGGTGTTCTTTTAATATTTTATAAACATATTCCTTCTTTGATAGTGTATAAAGGATGTTTAGCTATATGATTGTTAAGGAAATTTTGTTGGAGAGAAAAGAACATGGAAGAGATATTATTTTCATTTTGAAACATGAATAGAGTGTTATGTTTTCGTACCTCCCCCCTAAAGTCAGCATATCGCTTCTGATATCGACGAATTCTTTTGGCATGTGCTCACTATTTTCATAAAATGAAAATACGCCAAGGATTACCAAGAAGGAATTCAAAATCGAAAAATAACACTAAAATGAGGAAATCCGCACAAAACTAGAAAGACATTGGTTTCTTTGTCCTAGAAAATTGTTAAGTATTTTTTTATTCGTTGGCTTATTTTGGAAGCGAAAGGAACATTGATGAATTCAGTTTTAGAACATTTTTTGTTTCCTTTCGGATCTTTATTCAAAAGAATAAAATACTTAAGGTTACAAATAAAAGCCCGATCTTTGAACGTTACAGAAATTCCTACAGAATTTAGCTTGTTGTTTAACAAGAAATGTTAAAATATATCCATATATATATATATATATATATATATATATATATATATGTGTGTGTGTGTGTGTGTGTGTGTGTGTGTGTGTGTGTGTGTGTGTGTGTGTGTGTGTGTGTGTGTGTGTGTATATATATATATGTGTGTGTGTGTGTGTGCATGCGTGTATATATATATATATATATATGTGTGTGTGTGTGTGTGTGTGTGTGTGTGTGTGTGTGTGTGTGTCTGCGTATGTGTTGTGTATATGTCGCTGTGTATGCTTTCAAAATGAAAGAATTTATAGAGCCGAAATAAAGATTTAGATTTCTATTGTGCAGCCTTCAAGAATTGGTGTTTTCGCAACAGTATTATTGACGAGGCTTTTAAAACCAGCAACATGAATTGCTTATAAAGAAAAAGCTATGGATACAAATACAATCCAGTTTTCAAGTTTTTTCTTTACACAAGTTACGAGCATAATCAATATCATATGAAATCGAGAAAGTAAATAACAGACTAAAATAAAAGTAGTTTGGATTACAGTTAATACAAATATATATAAACTAAATTAATTTTATTACTTGAAAAAAATCATTAAATATTAACTTATTATTAAGGTTACAACAGTATGTGTTTTCCATGCATACTGTTGTATTGAAAGTTTTATTTAAGATCAAGACCGGGTTAAAAAAATTATTGCGAGGTTTGATCTCTTGATCTGATAATGGTGAGACCGAGAAATTTACAGTCAGTTCCCCATAATGTTAAATTATATATCATACAAGTCTATGTATTTAAATATATGATTGAATATATATATATATATATATATATATATATATATATATATATATATATAGAGAGAGAGAGAGAGAGAGAGAGAGAGAGAGGAGGAGGTGGGAGAGAGAATTAATATAAGAAATAGATTTATTACTTAGCTGATTGATTCTTCACTATTCCGACTCCAGAGTTTCGAATTACACCGTCCACTCGTCAGGGGTATCAGCAATAGGTTGTTTATGCTTCTCATTTTTTTCTTTTTTATACGCACTGTTCAGTAGCGTAATTTTTCTGTAGCGTATGTTTGCGTGCGTGTGTGTGTGTGTGCGCCTGTCTGCACGTAAAGTCTTGTTTGTTTATTGTATTATTTCCAGTTTTCGAATACGATGTTTTCATCAGAATCTAAATTGTAGATAATTTCTTATTTTTTATTGATGGCAGAGAAAAGAATAGAAGTTCGATTCTAGTCAGGAAACATATTTTCATTTAGTAAGACTTCGATATCTAATCGGTTTGTAATAATAATATCAAATCCAACACGTTTACCCACTAAATAAATCATTTGTAGGGATAGCATACCTACACGCAAGCCACCAATCTGCCACTGGCTTTTACCGTTGGTTCCCCGCTGTCGGACTGCCCGCGTTTTCGTCTGGGCAATGTTACCATTGACTGACCGCTAGAGGCCCACCAGAAAACCGCTGGCGTTGCCATCGGCCGACCGCCTGCGGGCCACTAGTGGCTTGCGTGTAGGGATACAGAAATTTTCAACAAATCAAATGCAAATCTTTTTTCAATTAGAATGAGGAAGTGTATACTCGCTTATCGATACTGGAATACTGTTAACTAACATCGTGGTTGTATATGCATCAACAACCCATAGTACGGAGGAAGAAACTGAAATCTTTCTCTATACTAAACAACGCCAAGATTGCAATACGTAGGAAATTACAGTTGTTATGATTGGCCTGAATGGCAAAATAGCGGAGCAAAGTGATGGTGAAATAGTTGGAAAATTACAATTAGGAACTCGTAATAAACGTTGAGAAAAATAGGTCCAGTTATGCCTGGCGAACAGCCAACTAGTAGACAAAAAGTCGTTTTAAGGTCACCGAAGATACCTATCGAAGCCCAGCAGGAGAAACAAAACACCAAATCGAATACATAACGATCAATAAGAGATTCGGAAATACAGTTCTACACTGTAAAACATACCGAAGTTCCCACTGTGGGAGGGAGTGACCACCTTCCAATGATATTTAACCTTAGAGGGAAACTACAGAAATTGTAGTGGGCCAAGCCAGCACCAAGATTGCAATATAATAGATTCCTGAATAACCCGAATTTGAAAATGATGTACAATGACAGCGCTAAAAGCTAATACAATGAATTAAATGAGAACGTAATTTCAAAGTGATACACACTAAGAGAATCTTTAGTAACATCAGTATACGTAATCATACCAAAATAAAATAGACAAGGAAAAAAGGAATGGGTAGTAGATGAAATTCTCGAAAAGGAGACCGAAAATAAAGCCCAAATATCGTACAGGATATGGCACATTGCAGAAAAGAATTTTAAATAAATGCAGGCGAGTAACAGAGAAAGAGTTTAACAACAAACTGTGCAGAAATCGAACGAATGAGCAAAGAAAGAAGGGAGAATAAGAGAAATAACAGGACAAATGGTGCACCCATTGACAGGGTGTATAAAATCAAATGAAACAATGCTGATAATAGAAAACGAAAAATACTTCAAAGATGGAACGGGTATATTAGTAAACTCATCCACAACCAAAGAGGAAAATCCGAAATACAATGTAAAATCGAAGCAGTAGAAATATTAACGTCTCAAGTGAAAGCAGCACTGGCAAAATTGAATAGAAACAAAGAGGTAGGAAAAGATCGGATGATAATAGAGATTCTGGTAACTTTAGTTGTTTACAGATGAAATTATAGACATAATAATTGAAATATACGACAGTGGTGATATAACACAAGTCCTAAGTAGATCCATCTCTATAGTACTACTTAAGAAGACAGTTGCAAAAGGATTGGCATCGGAAAATCAGTCTAATGTGCCATTTAACAAAATTTATCATCCGAATTCTGATGAATAGAGCGTTTACCGGAATTTTAACGGAAATATAACATAAAAAGTGCTTTTTTAAAACACTGGAAAAACGAATGCGATATTTTTGCTCAGAAAGAGAACAGAAAAAGTTATACAAATGCAAAAGTATGTATACCTATGTTTTAAACATTATTTAAAAGATTATAATAAATTAAGTCAAAAAGAAATGTTGAACTGTTTGATAAGATTAATATATTTGGGAAATATATTAGTATAATCCAAACCCAAAGAGCCTGCATACGTAGTGAAAATGAATTCTGTAAATATAAAAGAAAAGAAAGCAATGTAATACAATTGTGTTTCTTCTTTTTATAATGAGGTGCTCCTGAGAGAATTAAAAGTCCTTCCAGTATTCATTACTGGCGGCCACAATGTTAATAATATAAGATATGCAGATGCCACCTTTGATAAAAGATACAGAAAGGAGACTACAGTAATTCCTAAATCAGTTTTTCAATGAAAGCGACAAGAAAGGGTTAAATATCAATTGAAAAATAAATAATCTATGGTTTTTAGTAAAAGGGACAGCCCAAAATGCAAACTACAATTTGCGGACGCCAAAAATCAAGAAAGTACAAAAATTTTAAGATCTAGAACGTGTTTTAACAGAGTACGGAAAAAGTTATTCGAAATCCGACGATACATTCAAATAGCAAAAGATGAATCCTAAAAACAAAAGAAAGTCTTAACAAATAGGAAAATGTCGTTCGAAACAAAGAAAAGATTACTGAAGTGTTATGTAATATCAATCCTCCATATAGTAGAATTGATATTACAATACTGACACTGAACCCTGGACAATCTCCTCGCAGATGAAAAGTATAAGTGAGACAACAGAAATGTCTTTCTCAAGAAGGATACTCAGAATATCATGTCACTTTTTTTATTGAATGGAAGCAAAAAGGACACTCATACTTCGAATCAAAAAGAGATATTTTGAGATATTTGGGGAATCAAATTAGGAAAAAGAACTTGGAAATTTTGAAAACCATAGAGCAGCTTGTGTAAATTTTTACTAGAACAGCAATTAGAAGTGATAGTAAAAAAACAAGTCTCAGTGGGGAGATGAAGCAAATACCATAATCTGTTGCGCAGCCACACTACGATCAAAAATGATCACTGGACATCATGATGATGATGATGATGATGATGATGATTTTAATTGTAACTTTCAGGATTAAATATAGGGTTTATAACAAAAATACGAGTATTAATTGATCTGTTAATTTTTTATCCTAATTCTTAAAGCCTTATTTTAATTCGAAAGAAAAAAATATTGCCTCCATAAAATTACATCATAATGAATAAAAGAAACTACAGATATTGAACCCCGACTGTAAGATATCGCATGTCTTTTAAGAGAAAATCACGTGGATGCGATAATTTCAATATATAGAATACAGAACGAGAGGTGACACCGCGTGATTTGACATTTTCGGTTTTTACTCTCATCGTGGTAGACAAAAGAAATATCATTTATAAATCCTGACAGATGGAGGTCTTTCATTCGACTGAAAAAAATCTCTTCCGCTAAAAACGCATAATATTCAATTTATATTTCAAGAAAGTATTTGAGAAAACGACCGAATATGAATAAATAGTATTTGGCGGAAATGCTCCCAGTATCAAATCATGTTATTCGCTACCGTTTAGATTTTACAATTTTTTTCTACTAGATTTCAACAGATACTGATTTTAAAATATGTATTCTTTGGTTAGCATGAAAATCGCCACTTGGATGACTCTCTATTCATTTCAAGAGAAAATATAATTACTAGTTCGAATATAAAAGGCAACAGCAGCGGCCCATACTACATACGGAGCTCTACTTACAGTTACTTTATGAATACTCTTTAAATGAAATCTACTAAAGAATTCTTTTGTCCCACAGAGTTCTTCTGGGCATCGTTAGCAATATTCGGGGGAAACAGCATTCATTCTTCAAATTGCTTTCCATTGAGTTGAATGTTTCTTTGCTTCAAAATGTCATTTCAGGGTAAAAAAAAAAGAATTTGCAAAGGACAAAATCGGTCCATAAAAGATATTTATATAAACGTACATTGACATATAACAAGTGTTTTCAGACGCATATATATATATA
>CAHIKZ030004651.1:1352500-1380000 GCA_903632075.3 Acanthosepion pharaonis
CATTTATTAAAATTAGCATAAGTCTGTTACGTAAAATTTACAAATACAGACTAAGTTTGGCATAAGAACATGGTTAACAAATCAAATATATAAGCAAATATTAGCTGAATGTGCAATACAGAGTGTGATGGATGAATTGTCATCTAAATTACGCAGAAATGAAAATAATATTGACATCTTATTTTAACAGATATATTTACCAAAATTACACAAAAAATATCCTGAAAAACTAAAATGGTCATTGGCTTCAACCAAGACCTCCAGACGACTTCGGAATCTCCTGACTCTCTTCTAGCCGGTCTCTTTGTTTAAGTTGGTGAATGCTGCCGTAATCTTTGCCGTCAGTTCATCTTTGCCTTCTTTGTTATTACAAGGAGTTTTGTTGATCTCTCGCTCAACTGCACCCCACACATAACAATCAACTGGGGGTGCAGTCTGAGGATTCAGGTGTCCAGATGTAAGGGGTTATGTGGTCGCAGTAATTGTCTGACAGTCATGGTGGGATTCTTCCGCTTGTGTGGTATGATGCAGAATCCTGTTGCCAGACATAGGTTCCTCCAGCAGGCACCCTCTTGACAAAGGCACTACTCCCTCCTCAAAGCACTTGTATCAACAAGTCTCCGTATGAGACTTTACTTTCATTTAGTCTGAGGTACTGTATGAAGTTGAATGGATGGATAACGTTGCCATTTCTAGTGATCCCTCCAAACAGACTCGTAATCACAATTTGACTCATCTACCTCTTTCTGAGTCCTCTGCGCTGTCCTCAAATTGACACCGAAACACCCTGAAATCTTGATTTTGCAGCTTCTGCCGCGAATTCCAAGCAATACAACATTCCGTTTCCATATTTCTGGCGGAGTTAATTTTGTGTCGGTGCCCACCTGACCCTAACATACTGTGCAGTCGACATAATCAAAAACCAAACAAGGCGCGTGCACGAAATTAAAAATATAAAATGGCGACAATTTACCCATCGTACCCTGTAGTTAAATTGACATGGAAAGTCGTGTGGCCATGACGTGATATGTATTTGCTTCTCTCTCTATATATAGATGTACCAATTTGTATGAGAAATAATGGCAACACCCAGCTAGAATAGTCAGGCAGTGATGCTACAATCCACAGAGAAATGCAAATTATTAACATGCATTACATAATTAACATTTTTAAAGAAAACAAAATTACATAAGTATGAACAATGTTGAAAAGTGATTAATATTCATTTAAATATATTTATACTTCTTCTTGATAATCATGTTATTTCCTAGTATACATAAATTTTTACTTGATTGTAAACTCAAGGAGATTTAAAAATTTAAGATAATGTTTGACCCTAACTTAGTCAGACTATGTTTTGCAAAATATATTTAAGTATCTAGCTTCGTTTAGTATTATCTTTTACCTTTTATGCCTTTTATCTTAATTAAATGCTATAAAAGCAAAACATTAACCTGAGAACCTGAGTCATATTTTAAATAGCCTTATCTGTTGTAAACTGTCATATACATATAATGTATTGCATCTAACCCGTTCAGAAATGTCTAAACCAGGGGTAGGCAATCCCCGACCCGCAGCCGACATCCGGCCCGCAAACGATTTTTGTCCGGCCCGCGAAATAAACTTAGTTATCGTACCTTATTTTTCTTTCCATTGCAGAAGTCAAAAACAAAACTTCAGAAAAGACATCTGAACAAAAAACAACACCATAGAAAATAAGAAAAGTGGATTTTGAATGCCGAAATTTTAACGAAAGCCGAATACATGGTTATTTTTCATTGAGCATTTTGGAAAATGAGTTTTATAATATGTCAAGAAATAGCTGCAGTAAAGAAATTTTCTCCAGACCAAGGTAGCTTTCTGATCGAAGCGGTCTGGAGTCAAAACTATTTATTATAGTACATTTGATATCACTGCCCTCCCACAAGACACAGCATAATTGTCTGGCCTGCTCTCAACTAAAGGTTGCCTAAAATATCATCTATATAGAACGGTTTTCTCAGACCTGTGTTAAAAATGTCTTCAAGCGAATATACCCTGCAGATCTTAAAAAAGTCTATACTTCATCAGATCTAATCAACTGACGTGACAATATCACAAACAAAGGAATTTACCGAATAACACAAAACGCATCATTTTAGGATTTTCAACATCAGAAGCAACTAGAATTGATAGGACATGTAACTAGAAGGGAAAACATTGATATGATCATATTGACTTTCCACATTAATTTAAACAAAAGATTAGGAAGGAAACTTACATAAATACTAAAAGGGCGATTACAGTTAACTTGAGGAAATTATTTTCCTTAAAAAAAAAACTGTTTTAAAAGAAAGATTTTTGACATTAACTCTAACGATTCGGTTAATGAATGCTTATTGTTTCTTTGTAAAGAATAGACTATTTTCAGCACTACTGTTTATCTTAAACTATCGTTTGTAAAATGTGTGTATCGAAAATTTAAAATAAATTTCAATGAGACTTGAAATCCAACTCTCTCTCGTAAGGAATTTACATTACCGTAGTAGCTCCCTTAACGATTTGGTTACGAAACCCAATCAGTGTTAAACTTTCAAAACTAGCCATATCTGTTTATTTGTTATCGTGCTTTGATATCAGTATATCTTTATGCACTCACACTACCAATTGCAATATTATTCTAATTTCATAAAGGATTTTCTGTAATTATTACCAATGGATTACCATACATTTTACCATAATTTCATTTTCTTTTATATCGCTACTTATTGATTGCCCTTGTACGATTGTCAGTAGATAACATAAATGACTGTAGCCAGTAAGCACCGTGATCTCATCAGTTATACAGCTGTTCAAAATGGCAAATTCCCGAGAATATAGGATGTAAATAACGCATTAAAAATAACTTTAAATAATAAGAAAGAAGTATGAGTAACAAAGTATTATTTGACGATTTTTAATCAAAGTCAGTGATTCTCAAACACCGTGCCGCGGCACACTGATGCGGCACATGATCCCCGTAAGTGTACCGCGAGATATTGTGTATGTGTGCTTGTTTGTGGAAGTAGTAATAGTACAGATTTAGTGTTTGCATAAATGAATAAGTATTAAACTTTTTTTTTAAATAATTAGCTAAAATGTCTTTATCAGTTTCATTGCAATTTTCTATTTCTTACTTATGTGAATTGCGTATCTCAACCTTAAATATCATCAAAAATAATAAGCGAGAAGGACTATGCTCAGCTGAAGAAGAAATGACGTTCTACTTATCGTACATTCGATCAAACATTGAAGAAATCGCGAATGAGCACCAAGCACAGGTTTCACACTAAATAAGCTGCGCAAATAGTTAAATAGAAACATTGAAATAAAGTAAGTTCATATTCGTTTGTGTATTTTTTTAATCTATGGTTTTATTTCATAACATTTTAATGTACACCCTTTTAAAATGTTGCTAAGTTTTGCGTGATATTGTAATTTGCTCCTAGAAGTGCCGTTGCTTAAAAAAAGTTGAGAAAAACTGATCTCAAGAATTCGAATGACCCAAATTTATACGGATACAAAGACAGGTTTTACAATATGCGGATATTTTATGAGGTTAATTTAGTCTGTCACACGCCTGCGTTCCATCAAACGGTCATATATATTAGAACAGGTTTCGTAACGAAGAGATAACTCTAGTCTGATCAAACATAATCTTACACTTCTGGTACTGTGTAATCAATAACTGATTCCCTCGTGGTTCGTAGAGAGTAGATGGATATCCCAAAGTAAATCAACGTAACTTGGCAAGATAACATTTCGTAAATCTCTTTGAGTTTACAATCAAGCAAACATTTATGCATACTAGGAAATAACAAAATTATCAAGAATAATTGTAAATACATTTAAATGGACATTAATCACTTTTTAACCATTGTTCATACCTATGTAATTTTGTTTTCTTTAAGAATATTAGTTATGTAATGCATGTTAATAATTTGCATTTCTCTGTGGATTATAACATCACTGCCTGACAATTCTAGCTGGGTGTTGCCATTATTTCTCAAACAAATTGGTACATATATATAGAGAAAGGGAGAGAGAAGCAAATACATATCACGTCATGACTCTCCATGACAATTATTTAACTTTTGAAAATCATAGAACTGTGAAACCAATTACTTTAAATAATATAAATACTCCAGTTGATTTTCTTCTTATATATAAAAGTAAGAATAAAATCATCCTTGATAATAGCTAAAAGTATAATTTATGTCTAGAAAAGAAAAAAAAAATTGGAATCAAGAAAAATTTAAGAAAAAACTTGTCTCTTATTAGTCGTTTTAACGAAACATACACACACATACTCAATCACTCACTCACCACTCTCTCTCACACACACACACATATATATATACACGCACACAATTACTCATATATATATATATATATATATATATATATATATATATATATATATATATATATATATATATATGTATGTATATATATATGTGTGTGTGTGTGAGAGAGTAATTGTGTGCGTGTGTATATATATATATATTTTTCCATTTTTTTCTCTTTTTTCCTTTTACTTTATTTCCTTTCCTCACAATTCCTACATATCACTTCCGTTTTCTTTTACCATATAAATAGGTCAAGGTTAGGTCACTCCTCCTACCCCAATATAAAGCTTATTTAAGAGAGATGTAAATTTAACCCTCACCATATTTTGTATTGTCTCTTTAACCGCCATCTTCACCCTCCCTGTTTAATTACAAAAATTACACTACCCATCAATTTCTAATCACATTTTTCCTCTCATTTCATTGTTGGAAGTGTTACCTGATGATCTGAAATCCTTTAAAAAGGATTTTGGTGAAATAAATTATTGTAATGGTACCTTAAAGTGCCTGTTTTCATTATATATATATATATATATATATATATATATATATATATATATATATATATATATATATATATATAAAAACACACACACACACACACACTCTAGGTGATTTTTCCCGACTCTTACACAGCTGGTTTTAAAATTAGAGTTATTTTCTGGTCGATTGGTTGTCAACCAGAAGTAAAAGGTCAAGTGTGACCTGACATATTATTTAACTTGGGGTGGGGAGAACAAATGCATACCTTTACAAAGAATATTTCTGAGAAAGAGAATGCCACGGCTTCGTTTAAAATTTGAACTCTGCACGTCAATTCCACTTTCCGTGCCGATAACCGCTACTTTAAACGCACACCCGAAAACTGATAGTCTTTGAGATAAAAATAGCGACATTTTCTCACGACATTTTTATTATTCCTAAATCTTTTGCCAGAGATAAATTGATTAATTGCGAATGAAAAATGTTCTTGGCTAAAAATTCTGTACTTTGGTTTTTATTCGCTCAATGCAGTCACGCACTTTCTCGCTGTTATGTGAAGTTCCTTTTATTGGTACATTTGAATTGGTCGGTAATACATATCTGCAGGAATGCCTTTGTTCGAATTGCTCAAAATGGATCCCGTCTGTATTGTTCAATAAAATATACACAACAGGATTTTCTATATTTTTCGATTTAGATTTGTTTATAAGTGTTTCGTACATAGATAACCGTTGTTTCCTGCAACTTTTATTTATATGAACAACCGATTTGTATCTCCGAGAATTATCCGATTAATGGAAGATATTTTGACATTTGGCACGAATATACAAAGCTTGGTTCGCAGGTGTCAGTTTAAGAGGAAATCCAAATCCGCTCTGTGAACACCTTTCCAATCTGCTTATATAAACACCTGGTTGATAGGTCGCTAGGTATGGCGTTAGGTATGGCGTTTCTCAGTTTATTCTCTTTTACCCATTGACGTACAACCACTACAGACTTTAACATCTTATCATTGAAGTTTTTTTTTATCATACAAATAGGAGCTCATCTGGGAGGTCAGAATCAACTGTTTAAATTCTTGATATTTTCAATCATCCAGAAATTCTCTGATTCAAAGTGTATTGTCACTTTGTTAGTTTTATGGTAATTGTTGATTATCATAATCATACTCTCTTTCTACTGACGTGTTTCATGTATTGATAAGTGAATGGTTACACTCTACGATACATCTAGCTTTTATTAATTTCACATGAAACTTATCGATATTTTTTATGAAGTTAACGATTTTAAGCACTGTTATTATTAATAATTTAATGATTATATATTTCTTTTTCATCTAGTTGTCATTTCTCCCCAATGTCCTCAGTAATATGTGTTCTCTAATTGAATCCCTTCTATTTTACAAATATTTATAGTCGTTTCACTCGTAATGTAGGATATCTTTTGTTGGATATCAGCTTCTCACAAATGTTTCCAATACTAAATCATTCTTTTGTTCATGTTTTTAATGTTGTTGCTTCAGTTCTTTCTCAGATTTACAAATGTCCGTGTCTTCTTTAGTAGAAACGTAACAAGCCTTCGGATAATCAAGATTAAAACTGTCACGCTCATATTCCAAAATTAATTCAGTTACTGGCAAGTACATATAGTGTTCGACGTTCAATTTGCATTTTGATTGAAGACCAGTATTACCTCTCTGATAGATTGTATTCTTTATGATGACGTGATCTACTTGCTATTTCCATGGCAAATGTCCAGATGGACAATACAATATATAAGGCGTCGAATCATTTTAAATCTTTTCGTATTTCATTGGTAAAACGGAAGTTCAAATCAGGTAGCTTCTTTCTGAGAACAGTTACTTTGTGGAACGGTCTCCCGAGAGGATGCTTCTTTTATCACAACAATATTAATCTATTCAACATTAGCATAAACTAATAATAATTTTACACATCCTCATAATCTGAGCTTTCTCCTTTTACATCTATACAAGTTCGCATTAACCCTCTAAGTCGCTTTTGGGCTTCGTATTTAGTAAAAAAAAATCCTTTTCTGAATTAGGTGATCCTTTTGAATTTCCATCTCATATATGCATATTCCTTCGGACTGCTTGTCAAACAAACTTATTGGTACCAGTACTTCACATTTCTGCCTAGATCTTTCTGAGCATCATTCTTCATTTGATTCTATGACTCATTTTCTTATCTCTGCCCGTAGTCGACATTTTGTCTAATATTCCCTTTCTGTTAGAGAGTTTGTTCCTATGTAATTATTCAAGCCTGTTCTTATTAGAAAATGTTTCTTTTTTTCAAAAATTGATAAATTAATTCCATTTACATCTACTTGTGAACAAACCCATTTTTCTCTACATTCTTGCTTCTCTTCATTTTTAGTTCATGAATACTTGATCCTTTATTTTCCCTTACTCGCCTAAGCATTATATTTCAAATAACTATTTTTTTCTTATCTTGTATCTACATCACCTGTTTGAATCACCTTGAGCGTTCTTTTTATCTAACTTGCTACTGATAAAATATATGTTCTGCATAAGCATTTCACTCTAACACTATTCTGCAGATCTATAATGTAAGTGTTGATACATGTTACCAATGTATTTGACGCAGGTACGTAGGAAAATGCATTTCTGTTTTAAAAATATGCGTCTTACAGAAAAAAACAATATTGTTTTTTTTTTTCTTTCGAATGCAAACCAATCTCTGGATTACTTAATGTTCTTAGCGATTTTGTGTGTGTGTGTGTGTGTGTGTGTGTGTGTGTGTGTGTGTGTGTGTGTGTGTGTACTACACAGGCCGGATCGAACTTTCTCTCGAATTTATAATTCTGAAAGAGGAGCAAATTCTTTTTTCTATGTGCCATGTTACTTCAGGACGTTGGCAATCTTGGCTCACAATATTATGTTCTTTGTAGGTTTTTGTTTATTGTGTCTTTTTGTTATCTCCAATAAACTCTGATCTGCCAGCCATTTACACAAATTCGTTTGGTATGTCATTCCCTATTTTCTTCTATCTCTTATTGCGTGCACAACATCAAGTCCTTTGTAGGTTTTAGTAAAGTTAGTCTTCTTACTATCTCTTCTAATTCCTGCTTTGATAAATCTTTACATTAAGAACGTTCTTCTTTGCTTTTGTCTGACCCTTGCCTTCAGTACGCTCTGTGAGTTTAAAATCCTCCAAGTTCTCTTTCCTCGTCATGTGCTACAGAAATTTAAATTGTCTCTTTCTGAACGATGTATGTGACTTTTTCTTTCCATTTTCTCTAAATTTTCGTCATTGCTCAATGGTTCAGTCCATGGTATTCTCAGTAGTCATTTAAAGAACGACATTTCTGTTGTTTCAAGTATTTCCTTCATCTGTGAGGAGACTGTTCAGCGTTCACTTCGATATAGGCGTATGGGTATTGCATACCAGTCCAGTACATATTTCTTTGTTTCTAATGATATTTTCCTCTTTCTTAATGCTTTACTTAGTTTATGAAAAGTAACATTCGCTATTTGAATATGTTTTCGGGGTTGCATTTTCCGTTTTCTGTTTAGATGATTGCCAGATATATTTAAATTTTTGTACACGTTTGATTTTGATATCTCCAATTTGTAATTTGTATGTTGGGCTGTTCCTTTTGCTAACAAACATATTTTGTCTTCTTGAAATCGATGTTTAGTTCCTTAATATATTATCGTCCGATTCGCAATAGCAAATGTTATAATACTACTAACTTAATCTTGATGGCACTTGACACAATGGCCTAATATGCGAAACTTTGTGATAAAACCTATTAAAATTAAAGTTTCTTCGCCGTGTACTTCTCATAGACTGAGACATATTTGCAGACAAAATATTCTCGCTTTTTTCCCGCCTACTTCTCTGTCATATATGCAAATGTACACGCTCATGTTGAGCAAGATTGGAGGTGGCAGAGGGCACGATCTTGCTTGATGTGAAACTTTAATATTCTCTCTTTATTTTCCATTGAAAACATTCTAAGCTTTGATCAAGTTGCGAAATTATTCAGTCCAGACTCATTTAAAATTTATTAAAAATTATTCTATACACGCGCAATTCGCCGCTTGAATCATGATGACGAGAACACCCGATTTTAATTAAGTTTAGCTATTACAGACAATGTCACTGGGTCAATGGGAAGGTATTTGCTCGAAGACTTTTAAAAACTTCGTGTCCGTAACTTAATATCACAAAATCTAAAGACTAGCACAGCAGGGAAATCAATATATTTCTGCTATACAAGGAAAGTTTGTCGATATATAGATATACTGACAGAAAATAAAAATGCAACAACATAAATACATCCTTCATTTACTAAAGTCTAGCTGGATTACCGTCAAAATTTAAGCATACAGAACAATAGATGTAATAGTTACAATAATAATGGATATATCAACAATATACAACTCGAAAGCAAAACTAGTTAAGTTCCATCATCACTGAGTAGGCCTTTAATTTTTTGCCAATCGTGATGAACATGTCTTCTTTTCGGTGAAACTCCGTGCTTTTAACGCCTATTGGGACTTAAGCTCAGCCCAGACCTCAACCGAAACTCTCGTAGATACGATAAATCGATAGGATTCTGGCAAAATAGTCGGTTTTTACTACCGCTACAGTACGTACTTGACAGATCCTACTATCCTGAATCTTTACGTGAGCCAGAACAGGCCAGAATTGGAGTACTGCTGCCATATACAAACAGGATCTGGCGAGTCTTTACTTTCTAGTCTCGATAGAGTTCAGAAGTGTCTCCGTGACCTTGTAGGTAATGAATAATTTTCCACGCAAAAACCTCTTTCCCACAAACGAAAGTTTACAAGCCTCGCTGCTCAAACGCCATTTCTATATAATGGATTCAGATGAACTACATTCCGTAGTTTCAACAGGTCTAATTTTCAGGCTGAGGGCCGCCATGCCACGCCCATTGTAGTCAACCACCCTCATTTCCACTGGGTAGATGAAAGTTACAAATGAGCATCTACTTCTCATGAACCACTGACTTGGGCATCCCAAGGGGATGCTTCCCTCATGACTTCATTCATAATCTGTTCAAGTCGAGGATTAACCGTTATCTTCCCCACATATTTCCATTTATTTGATGCTTACATTGTGACCCTATAACTCGAGTGATTCTTGGGCCTTGTATAGGATGAACATTATTTTTAAAAAAACTCCATATTAATAATCTGTATTCAGCGTTGAAAACAATTCTAATCATTCATGAGAATGCCATCAGTACTCTGCGATAGAAGACCCCATGTCTGTTCCACCTGTTGATACAATACGGGATCAGTTAAATGATTTATATGACATCATCTCATCAAGCCCTACACATGTTCAATCGTGCCAGCCATGGAATGTGTCTGACGTCAGATGTTCAGTGTAGCTAACAATCCTGCTGGAAAAAGAACATCACCTTCTTATTGTATGAATGGCAACAGAGCATATTGCACAACATTATGGATTTACATGGTTCTATTCATTGTTGTTTTTCACTCATGACACTTCAACCCATGATGCCAGGGATTTGGACTTGTATGCCTTGTTTGAATACACATAAGATTTCCCTTCCTGATCTAATCTTATAGTTTGCCTGCTATAATTGGAATATGGGAAAACATTTTTTATTCTTCCTTTACTTCTCACAGATGCATTAATGATTCTTTCCTAATCCTTCTCAATATCGATAATTTGTCTAAGAGATTGTCGCAGTTTGTGAGAGTCTAAATGTTTCCCGTGGAATGCGAGTGACTTGTCATTTCAATAAGATATCTAGCGATAAATAGGGTTATGTAGATCTGGATTATTATATTTCAAGAGATATACTGCTAACTGAATTTAAACAAAACCGGTGTAAATTTGATCTCGCTATGTTGCTGTCAATTTTTAAACATTAAACTAAGCACCCAGAGGATAGAATCGATTTCTGTCATTTAAATGAAAATTAATGTCTCAAAGCTAAACATTTTATGTCTGTTTTTAGGCGAAAGTAAAGAATCAGATTGTAAAGGATTTTTTTAAAATATGTGCCCTAAATAGAAGTAATCACAGATAATTTATACTCGTCTGTTGTCTAGTATATAATTTGATAGTAAACGTTTTGTTCAGAGGAAAATATCGAAGAAAGGATTATTGTCTTTTTAAAGATTTTTAGGAAATGTTTATAGATATGGAAATATACAAAATTCTAAAATGGCTTTATGTAGTTTATCTCGTCAGCATCTGGTTATCATGGCTCTCTACAACTTCCAGTCTCTTGTAGCTCTAAGTAACCTCTCTTTACTATAACTCGTTGTCTCCGCTGTGCTGTCCATTCACACAAATTCGTTTGGTACGGTTTTTCTTACTATCTTTTCCACTTCCTGATATGACATTCATTAACAAAAGTTTATTTGGTTGATGACTTTCTGTTTCTCTATGTCTATTCTTCTATCAATATATTCACTGCGTGTTAATTTCTCCACGCCTTCATACTTACTGTATCACCCCGAAGTTTCAGATGCCTTTTTTTTCTGAATTTAAGTAAAAGTCCTTTTAGTTCATATTTTCTTCAGAGCTTACTGGTTGCTCTCATTTTTAGTCCATGGTATTCTTAGTACTCGTCTGTAGTACCACATCTTTGTCGCTTCTATTGCCTTTCTGTAAAGAAGTTGCCCCAATTCACAACAGTTCGTCTTTCTTTGCTTCTAACAAAATTATAACAATTAACATATCTCTCAATACTGGTTTGGTTTGTTTTACGGTATATAATATCATTGTGTTATTTAATGCCGAAATTTAATTTTCTTAGTAACATTAATAATTTCTTTTACAAAAGATCTATTGCTGGTAATATTTTATTTCTTACAGAAATATACTGCTGGTAATTTTATTACTATGAAAATGAATTGCTGGTATTTTTACTATAATTTTTTTATATTTTCATAGTGTTTTGACCCTACTTCATAGGTTAACAGTTTGCCCATAAGTGGACCTTTGTCTCTTGTTAGTATATAGTTACACTGTGTACCTTCTTTAATCTAACATCTTCAATTAATAGTTTCGAACATTGGCTGTCTTCCTTGCCTTCTGACTGTCATTTCGTCTCGTTTTCATATACTACGTCGTCTAGGAATTAGTGTTCTTGTTTACATTCAACATACTTTCATTGAAACATAGATTTAAGAAATAATTTGTTTGAGAAAATAACAGCTTGGTTAGTATATATATATATATATATATATATATATATATATATATATATATATATTCAATAGTGAATACAATGAAATATATATTAGAAAATTTTTCCATTTGAAAGTCAAAAGAAAATTTATCAATATAGATACATTATATTTATGTCATTAAATTCTTATTACCTAAACTGATCAAGACCAAATTTATAAAGCCCCGTGGAGGAAAATCACTTTACTAACGAAACTTTCTGCGGAAAAGCAATGGAAATTCGAACCGAAATGTGTTTTAGTTTTTTTTTTTTTCTTTAGTAACTCAACTCTCCTAGTTTTTGTTCACCTCGGCTGTGGCCAGGTATCGAACTCTCTACTCTTTGGATCAATTCACTGGATTACTTCAACCAACTCTTTTATGCACTGCCCTTGGAGACGAAATAAATTTTTCGGTTCAAAATTCAAACATATATTACCTGAAGCCGAGGCCTACAACGGCACAAACGCTGTGAATATGACAATAAAGCAATAAAACTGTCTGTATATTGTAAATAGTGTAAATATCTTTTTTGCTGTTTATAAAACTTTTTTTTCTTTCTGAAAATGACAAAAATACATCTAATTTTCTTTGAGAAATTTAGAACTTAAAATTCACAAAGGAATTTTATAGAAAGACTAATCTAAATGTCCCCTTTCAGAATATGTATATATGCCATGAACGAAACGCCATCTATGAATCGAATGTATGGAGCGCCCGGTGAGTTTCGGATTCAGTCGTAAATGATCTAACGAGACAAACTTGTTAATCATTATACCACGTCGAAGTCACTCGCAGTTATGGTGATTTCCAAGCCCGAAAGTATGGGGCACCCAGTGAGGTTCGAACTCACTACTCAGTTCGTAACCGATTTAGCAAGACAAGATTTTTACCGATTACACCAACGTCGGTGTTTCTCGCAACCCTTGGGAGTATTTTTGCTATTCATTTTCATAAACTTAATTTTATTTGTTAATCTACAACATAGTTTGTGACGCTATTGTTAATTAATGTTTGTTTCATATTGCTTTGTTCTTTATGAGTTTATGTGTGAAAAAAGGAAATTAATTGAATCTTGTTGATCAAATATTTCATGTTATCTATTTTATATTTCATCGCCATGATTAAGAAGATTAGAGTATAAAGTTGCTTTTTGTATGAGCTTGTAGGGAAAGTTCGGCTAATAGAAGCTGTTAAGATATCAAGGAAGGGTTATTTTATTATTAATGCGTAGTTTCAAAGAAATTTAGTCTATGGTTTTAGCCAATAAAATATATAGTTTACATATCTATATCGTTAGTTACATTAATAACAGTTTTATTAGTAGGGAAATATATTCGTATTAGGTGATCAACTGAGACTTTTTGGTATTACTAATAGGGATTTTACTGGTGACAATTATTGTGTTGCAACAAAGTTCTTAGCGTTTTTTTTTCTATTTTGATTCACCAATTTACGGTAATTATCTATTTTCTTTCTGTTCTTCTTTTAATATTTCTTTTGCTATTGTAGTAATTAAAATGTGTACTTATAGAAAAATATCGATTCATTTCTCTTTGGTACATGAAAGAATGAAAACTACGGCACACAAAAGGAACGTTTACCTCTCACGAAAATTGATTTCTGTAAAAACTGAAAGAATATTAACGTCTTGTTTTCTAACCTCAATGAAAATCTAATCTTTAATATAAGTGAACCTGGCGTGCCACTGTCAATGTTAATGTGGTTAAGATATACTACTAATAATAATAATACTTCTACTACTAATAATAATAGAGATAGATAGAGAAAGAGAGAGAGAGGGAAATGTTTGTCTAATTGCACACTCTTCTTTGACATTCATGATGGTATGAAAGTAACAAGAAATTTGATTTAATTAATAGGACTGTTATTAAAAATCTGAATTACACTAGCAGATTGCAAAAAGATTACAACAGTCTTATTAATATATATCATTAGGGCTATTTCTCTTCCGCGATTATTTATTAAATTTTCTAAGACATTCAGGGAAAAATCGTTCAGATTTCTATTAGCGAGACACCAATCACCAAAGAAAGAACAAGCACAAAAATTTATTGTCTTTGAACTTAATGGGATATTTACAATGTTGTTCACCCTGTTTAAGACCGAAGAGCCACTCGAGATATAAGGTTACATAGTAATAGGTATAGTTTATGGAGATATGGAGGGAAGATAACGGTTGACCCTAGACATGAACGGGTTTAGATTGTAGTGAACGAAGATGCATCCCCTTGGAAGTCGGTTCCACAAAACAACTGTTCGTTGGAAAAAGTTGATCGAGTGGAACCAATGGAATCCCAAGTGAATAAGGGTGATTCGCTACAATGTACGAGGCATGGTGAGTCTTAACTGTTAACGTTAGTGTAGTAAAAACAAAACCAGTGAATAATTTTATACCAAAAGCTTTATTGCATTTTGCTCTAACTACCCGTCTACTGACGAATATAACAGAGTGCTTTTTATACCTCCTACATTTTAACGGGAGGTAACTGATGATTTAACAGTACAGTTAATACTAGTGGAACGAAGGTATATTTTTGTTTGAACCCTTTTCATGGAAATAGCGATAGAATATTGAGAGGCTTGCAACGTTTCGTCTGTGAGAAAGAGGCTTTTGGGTGAGAATAATTTATCACCCACAAGGACCCACAAGGACGCGAGGACTCCATTGAGACTTGAAAGTGAGGACTGGGCAGCTCCTGCTCAAGGTATATATTAAAAGTACACATTCATTTATATATCTTGTTTTTTACTTGTACTTAATTGGCAAAATTATTCATAATGACAAGGAAATAATAGCACTCTGTTAATAGAAACTGACATCCGTGGAGCATTTGTCAATTGTAAAAATAAGCACGTTCTTCCTGACAAAGAAAAATAAAGTATTTTTTTTTAAATGGGCAACGTTACACTAAAACGTGTCTATTGTGAAAATCCCTGCTATTGTTCAGGTTACGAAACTGATTACGAACTGAGATAAGCCCAAAATAAACACATATTATCTGGCTAAATCTTTTCACATTTTGTTGCAGATCTCTTAACACTTTCTTTGTTAGGCTCTGATTTCATACTGAGGCCATTGGCCTTTAAAACAGAATTAGTTTATTCAAAAGAATTCTTAAGAGTGTATGTTTCTTGAAGAAAAGAATGCTTAATTTCTGAGCTTAGTATAGTATTAAAGAACAGATCGGGAATTTGAAAGAAATTATCAAAAGCTCTTCTCTGACGAGTAAGAAGATAAAAAACAAATTTATCCGAGACTGAACTATAAATTGCTAAGAGAAGTCGTAGTGTATGATTAAAAATGAGGGAAGTTGTAGCTGACAGATAGCACAAAAGTCGATACCCAATCAGTATCGATTAGGTCACTGTGGAGAGGGTGTATGATTTTGAACTTCGGCTAAAAATATCACCGATGATGTGTGGAAAAGCATTAAACGGATGTATTTCACGATAAAATAAACATATGTCCAAAAGGCAATCGTCATACATCAACACAGCAACTCATAAGAAATGTTCAAAATGTCTTCCGCTTGCTTCTACACACGAATGCACCCATCGGATCATCTACTGGCAGACATTTTCAAATACTCCCACACAGTGTCAAACAGTTTCGCAGATCCCCATGACACGTTGATGAAGCGTCTTTGCATTATTAAAGTCTGCTACATAAAGGAATTGCTTTAGGTCACCCGCAGATAAAAATCCAAAGGATTGGGGTCGGGTGAACACGCTGGCAATGGAACCGCTTCTCTCCTACCTAGCCATTAATGAAAAGTTTGATAATCCGTATGGATAAGCCAAAGGTGGATGTAATCCCGAGATCTCAATGTCAAATCAGAACAATTATTAATTCAATTTAAATAGGAAACAGTTTATTTATTAGTTTATTTCCCCAGGTATATGGTTTTTACTTGGTTCATCAGACCACACCTCCAGGTAAAAACCATATACCTGGGGAAATAAATAATAACCAATGGACCATTAAGGTTATCGGTTTTCTATTTAAATTCAATTAATATATCAGGTCATCCCATAAGTTCTGTCCGAATTTTGAATAAAGAAAACAAGTGACCAAATGTTACATTTAATTACAGATTCAATCAACAATGTATTTTCCCTGATTATCTATGACTTCCTTCCATCTATTAACAAGCTTACTAATTCCATTACTGTAAAATTCTTTTGGCTTTGATTCGAAGAACTCACAAATGTCAGTTTTAACCTCTTCATGTGTTACAAAAGCTGTTCTTCCAAATGATTCTGTAACCTACGAAACAAATGGTAGTCTAAAGGAGCAAGACCGGAAGAATAAGGCGGATGAGGAATTTTCTCCCAACCAAGTTCTTCGATCTTTTGTGACGTGATTCTTGCTGTGTGGGGTCGCACATTGTCCTGATGAAACATCACCTCTTTTCGATTCACTAGAGCAGTTCCTTTTTTCCCTCAAAGCTTGGTTCAAACGCTCTAATTGCTGACAGTATATTTGGGCATTAATTGTTGCGTTAGGTGGTAAGAATTCAAAGTGGATTATTCCTTGGCAATCCCACCAGATTGAAAGAAGAACCTTTTGCCCATGAAGTTCCCTTCTCGGCTGTGGCTGTCCTTTACTAAGCCACTGTCTACGACGCTTAAAATTTCGATAAAAGATCCATTTTTCGTCGCCAGTCACAAGTCTATCCAAAAAAGGTGAAACAAGTTGGCGAGAATTGAGAGAAGAGCAGATGTCAACTCGAGATTTGAGGTTGTTTTCAGACAATTCATGAGGCACCCATTTTTCAAGTTTAGGAACTTTTCCAAGTTGTTGAAGATGACGATGAACAGTTGTATGGTTTGAACTGAGAACCACTGCCAATTCCTCAACTGATAACGCAGGTTTTTCTTCAAGGGCTGCTTCAAGAAGTTTTTCAGCAAACTCAACTGGACGTCCGGTTCGATCTTCAACTTCAAGGTTGAAATCTCCACCTCTGAATTTTGCAAACCATCTTCTGCAAGTTCTTTCATTCACACATTCCTCTCCATAAAGTGAGTGAATGTTTTTAGCCGATTCTACTGCTGAGTTTCCTTTCTTGAACTCATAAAGCATTATGTGCCTCAAATGATTCTTGGGTACTTCCATGTTAGCAGGGTTTTAATCAAACAAAATTTAATATTTTGTTCTCTGAAATAAAATTTGATCAGTTTAAATGCATCTAAGCATAAAAATAATGTTCAGCTCCATTAGACATTATAAAATACTATTTAACTTTAGTTCATTTAAAAAAAAAGGTAAAATTCGGACAGAACTTATGGGATGACCTGTTATATAGGACGATCAGTGTTTTCCATGTTTTTTTTTCTAGTTTTTATGAACCAGATCGAAGAAAGTGCTGATGAACAGTCTTGTAGGGACAAGAACTATCTAATTCAATGAGTCTCCATAGCTGTGTGGAACGTCTTTGACCCAATCAAGCCATTAAGATATAAAATATCGGCTCTAATTTGTCCACGAGAAAGATCGCGTAAATGCATGCATGAATAATTTCCTTTCAGCATTCAACCCAAATATATATATATATATATATATATATATATATATATATATATATATATATTAGTGAATCATGGGCACGTGTCCGAGTGGTTGGAACGTTCGATTTCTGACCGGGTTCCAATCTCACTTTTGGTCGATCTCTCAGCATGTAGACTTCCTGATATTATCGGACTGACTGGTCGATCCCAGCGTGTTGAACCTTTAGAAAGTGCCTGAAAAACATACCAGGGGTTGACCCAAGCCTTGTGAATGAAATTGGATGAACGATAACATTGGGTGACGTCGACAACTGTGCTAGCACGAAGTCACAAGTCACCATGACCGAGGGTTTGAGTGTGCTGGCCTTGTCCAGATTGTTGATCACGCTAGATAACACGCTCTTTCTCAGTGACTGTAAGGTCTTCTCAGCAAAGTTGCAATGTAAACCACAGGTGTCTTCTGTGGGTGTTGAACAAACACAAAATTGTACCTGAGTAAGCGTCTGCAATAAGGTAACCTCCAATATAAGTGGCCAGATATACATACATGCATATTAGTGAATATACATAACTTCGGTCAATTTATGTAGTAATTTATCTTTATTTGCATTCACATGTTGGATAAAAGCATTGGTTGGATCCAGTGACTTGACCCAAAGAGTCAGCCTGGCTACTGCAGTAGTGAATAAAATCTTGGAGTGTTGAATTAAATGGAGACATCCGGAAGAGGCATAACACGTGGGACTAGAACAATCTATCCCGGTGGACAAAATGATCTGTTCCGTTCGAAATTCCAAACACCTGAAGAAAGTCGGAGCGTACGACAGCTGAAATGTCGTGAATATGGCAATAAAGATGATGCCAATAGATCGAATAATATAAATAATGTAAATAATTACAATACCTCAATACCTCATCTCAGAAATATAGACAGATAATTTATCTATCTATCTATATATATATATATATATATATATATATATATATATATATATATGCGTGTGTGTGTGCAAAGCCTGTTAATATTTCTGAATAACCAATTTCATAGAGTTGTCATTTCTGTTAAACAGAACTGTGATCATGTGCCAAACTAAACGAAGCTATATACATTTAGCAGGCTTAGTGTTGAATAATGGTTAGCAAATCCATCTTTCAGAGCCGCTTTTCTTGCAGCTTCTACCATCCTCAATGGGTGATATAATACTCTTCTCTTGTGTAAGACAAGATCAGTAAATAATGTTTCCAGGGTATCAGCAATGGAGTTCCTATTAGTAAGCTCCAAGCCTCCAAGATCGTTCGATAATTTACTAAGTTCGAGAGTTGCTCTAGTATTGTTCCAGCCAAAATAGTCCCTGTAAAATCGATAAATATATAGATAATTGTTACCAAAAACAGTATAATGGGCAACTTCGTTCCAAGATCTTGTTTCTTGTGTTATTTTATCGAGACTTCTATCTTTTGGTCCGAATAATTTATAATTTATTCTTCTATGCTTTTCATGTAAGTCGATCATTTTGTCGCCGATTTACTTTAAACCATCGGAATCCAGTTGCTTTTCACTCGACCTATCGAATTTCTTATTCAAAAGAATTCAATATCTGTACTAGAATAACGTCTCAGTTGAGGTTCCATACATTTACTTAATATTACTTTTTAAGGTACAATCTATTCGTCGTGAGGTTTTGCTACGGCCATAAGTTTCATGATTTAATATCATACAAAGAAATTAGTTTTTACTTGGAACGTGAAGATTTTTTTTCTGTCGCGTTGTTTATGTCCACGAATTGTATACATGATTAGATACCGGTAGATTGCCGTTGGCTAATCCTGTTCATGCTGATGTTAATTCAGCCTTTGTTCTCCTCTACCCAAGGCAAGAGTCCCCAGTATTCTCTGCTATTTAACACATAGATAGAAGATAGTTCTTTGTCTTTTTCAAGAGGTTTAAAATTAAGTGAACAAACTAGAATCGACAGAAATTTGAACTCGGCTTGCTGATATCCTTTTCCGTGCCTGTAACCGTTACCCTACCCGCCTTTTATAGGTTAATTAAATCTATGCCTCTTTCTATTTTTGTCTATTCACTGAACTGTGTGTTATTCCCAACAGAACTCATTGATCGCGCAAATATTCTTTTTGCATCAATGAAAGTCTTCCAGCATTTCAACTAGTTCTTTGTGTCGAAAACTTACCATATACTGTTATAAACATCAGTAGATATCTTCTGCAATTAGAAGAGCTGAAATTGAAACCATTCAGATAACAGTATTTTTCAAAACAGCTAAAAATGATATCACATTGAGGCGAATACGAACCAGATGACCTGAACGTCACCTGTTGACATTATATTGCAGCCACTCTTTAATGACCCATTCGAAATAACTTTCTCATAATGAGATTGTTACATGTTTTAACCAATGTGCACTCTATTCTTTTTTAACTTCCTGTTGCATTTGATATCGAAATGTGATCAAAGAAAACATGTTATTTCTCTCTCACACACTTCACACACACTGCCTTCTTTTTAGAATTTTGAAACTGTCATTCTCATGCACCAAACATGACTTCCCAAAGAGCTTATGCACCCCTGAACACTTGAGGTGTACTTGCTACTGTTTAGTGAAGCATATGTTCTATTTTAGCATATGTTCCAAAGAACAGTTATACAATAATTGCTGGAACCTCAAATTCAAGTTAGTGGCTGTCATCTACTATTAATATATATGTTTTACGTAGAAATTAAATAATTTTCCAGTGTTTCGCAACGAATATTTTTATATTTTTGTTCGAAAGTCCGTGTGGTGTCTCCATTTCAACCCGAACAACTTTACACAAAAAAAAGCAAGGAAATTCTTAATGTTAGTGTAAAAAATGCAAACAAATATTCTGAAATTATATCGGATAAACTATTATTCAATGGGTGTTTGATAATATTTTGTGAGTTAATCAAATAGTATAAATAACAACAATATAAATCAGAAAATATATTATGGAAACGATGGGAGATTAAAGAGATTTGTATTGATTTTGAGTTTTCCTGACACTTTCCACCATGCATTGTAAATTATATTTACAAGAGGCAGATTTAGCCAGAAATGGACTATGAAGGAATTATTTAAGCCTCACTTTCCAGCTTCGATTGAATTCAAAATTGTTTAAAAGTACTTTTTGGAATAAACCTATTCTCCCATCTACAATCTCTTTCGCACAAACGCAATGTTTCAAGCCTATCGCTATTTTATCGCAATTTCTATGGAATCTGTTCAGTTCAAATCTTTACAACTTGGTCACCCAATGCTACTTCCATGGAGTCGAATCACCCTTATTTCCTTCGTATTCCAAACGTAAATAGACATTCGCCAAGCAGTGCTAAACTGTGGAACAAACCCCCACAATGGTGCTTCCCTGTATACTAATTTTAACCCCATCACATCAAGTGTCAATAGTTATTTTTCATTAGGATTCTCATATTCCTCAGAGTATATCGCCTTCTCTTTCATTCACATAGCGTAACGAATTCAATAACACTCTACCTTGAGTGGCTTTTAAGCACCGTATTGTGTAGATTTTACTAGTAAAAATATATTAGGAGAGGATAGTAACAATGAAGATTGGTAGATAAATTTCAAATGTTGATGCTAAGAATTGAATAAATTTTATTAAAACAATTTTTTTACAATTATTGAACCAGAATTTAAAGAAAATGAAGAAAAAACCCTAAAGAAATTCACGCATGACACCAACGAGTATTATTGCTATTATTTCCAAACAGTTGGTCAAGGGTTATTTGCCGGTGGTTTGTTCACTGAGTCTTTACTTCAATATCTATTGCATAAACAATCTATTATGTCGGAATCAGATTAAATTAATTGAATATCAAATTACGTGTGCTGACTTTATTCGGGGCGAATGTAATATTTCAATTGTTCGGTGTGGATCAATGATAATCACAGAACTCCGGCAGTGGTGAATATCTAATTATAAATTTCAAACAAATAAACCATGAGAAACCTTCAGGCTCAAGTCTACTTTCATTTTCGTTACTTTCCCTTTCGTTGTTTTAACTTTTACTTTCGATTTCTCTCTTGCGCTCACAAATACAGCATCATGAATGATAGCTGTGATAATGTGAATCCACTTGAATGTTGAAGTGCGTATCCGAGTGTGCGCGTATTATTTTGAAGAATGGCGGAAAGGAAAGAAGGGCGTTGCTTAGCAACAGTTCGTCGATTCGCTTGGCTCTTACTAATAAAACTTCTGATTTGGGATAGGATTTATTACTTCTTCACAGTGGTTGGTAAACATTAGTCTCTGAATACCATTCTTATTTTCGTAAACAGCGATTTAAACTGGAAGTGGAAAGATACATTTCCACTGAAGAAAATGATATATCAGATTTTACTTTCGTTAAAGAATTTTGTCTTTCGGAATACGAACAATTAAGATAACACTACATAAGGAGAATGATCGTTTAGTTAAAAAAAAAGCCCTGGCGTGTAAACCCTTTAGGAAAACTACGTAAAATGTTTATACACTTTTATTTTAAGCTTTATAGTAGTGTGCTTTTATCAGTAGTGTCTATGAACCTTGAGGATTGAAACATAATTTGCTTATTTTTGTAGGTACAGTTTAACAAAAGATACAGTCATGATAATATGCAAATTTCAAAGTAGAAATTCTTCCATCTTCTTAAAATGGGTGCACGTTTCTTTGGCAAGTCATTGTAGTTTAACAATACCGTGTTTTTACACTACAAATATGGCTAAAATTTCTTCTAAAACAAAAATGAAGGCTGTGAAAGGGAAGAGATAGCCAGTTGGCCGCTAATTTTCGAAAAAGTGTAAAATCCATCTAAAAGAGGTTTCCTACTATTGGAAATGTTTTACGTACAAAGCAAACTTGAAGACCATAAAAAGTTACACGAGAAAGATGAAAGAAAAATTGTGTGAGTGTTGGTAGGCAATACAAAATAAACAGCCAGATAAGTGCATACAGTCTTAAAAGTGAGTTTTCAGTTGAGAAAGTTGGTATAGAGTATTACGAAAACAAAAATAACAACAAACAAATTGAACGGATATCTAGCAGTAAAACCTATTATTAACCAAAACACATAGAAATAGAAGATTGAAACGCTCAAAAGCACATCTAATATGACATGCTGGAAAGTGGCAAAATAATTTTTAGTGATGAATGCAAAAGAGTTACAAGCTAATACAAAATAATTTGTAAGAAGACGATAAGCTTTGATGGTGGACACATGATCGTATGCGGTTGGATCAAAAGCGATGGTAGAAGAAAATTAGTAAAAGTTGATAGAAAGCTAAACAGTGAAGTCTATATATTAGCTTCCTACGGTCTAATCATCTACAATATTTACGAAGATGGAAAAACTTTTCATCATGGCGATGCTCTTTGCCACACATCACATGCAACAAAAACTTTTGGAAAACTAGCTAATACTGATCTCAAATAATTGAATCATTGTTGTGGAAGATGAAAAAGCAAGTGCTTTAACGAAATATCCACTGTCAAATCGTTGGTTAATGTCAAATATTTTCAAGTGTTTAAACCTGGAAAATGGCCATGAAATGTAGATGGTAGTATCTGGTAAAATTTTAAAATATCCGGATACAAGATTATTTGCAAAAATTACTATCTGGTTCGTCTTTTAGGAATATGATAGAAAAATATTATTGGTCTTGTTGCTGAGATAAAAACATCCGCCCTTATATCCTCTTTATTTCATCGGTTAAATTGCTTGAAAAGGAGAACCTCGGAATGAAGTCACGGACTGACCGTTATACTGAGTAGTTAGTTTCATTTCTAACAGGAAACCCAAATAGTTGCAATTGGTTTCGACATTGAATAAGTCAAGAAAGCCTGATATATGTTTATTTACATTATTTACATTATTCGGACTGTTATCCTCATCTTCATTACCATATTCACAACGTTTCGGCTGTTGTACGCTCCGACCTTCAGCTGATTGAAATTTTGAGCCGAATCCTTTGTTTCGTCCACCGGAGTAGATTGCTCTAGTTCCTCGTGCCACGCCTCTTCCGAATGCCTCAGTTATTTCCCTTTAACTCAATTCTCCAAGTTTTTGGTTCATCATTGCCTCTTATATAAATTTGAATATTAACCTTAATTTTAAATTTGGGGTTATATGAAGAATGAAATATTTAAGAAGGAATAAAAATGATATAACCTTTAATTATAGGTTCCGCACGTACTCCTAATAGTCTTACAGAGATTTATGTTTAGACGAAAAGATTAGAATAATAAAACAATAATTATTGAATCAGAGGAATGAAATAGTGTTAAAATGTCGACATAAAAACAAATTCAAATTTGAAATTCCATGAAACATTAGAAATTCTGTATTAGTTTTTCGACAGGTTGATTTTTTAGCTTTCACAGTTAAATTTTATTTCCCGCCCCTCCAAACTCTAGGGACACGAACTCAGCCCACACCTGGGTTGAAAAGACATACGAGCGATATCTCTGTCTGCTAAAATAGGCTTTTCCGAATATGAGGTAATTTTGCATTTTATTGTTTATTAATTATATTGTTCTGTATTAATAAATACAATGAGCACTTTTCGTGGATCAGTTTTCATATGTTATATTACTAGGATCCACTTGGATTATATACCAACGGATCTGTTACTTTTTTACGATATATATATATATATATATATATATATATATATATATATATATATATATATATATATAATGTTCCACTTTGTAGTTGCGATGAATATATGTTCTATTTTTTACTAAACAAAAAGATTTCTGGGTATGACGATACACTAAATCTGAGAGCAAGGTAATTGCATTTAGAACAGTAGCAAATAGTAAACCCCCAAACATTATGAAAGTATAAAAATACATTTTTATGGTAAAAATAGCAGAAATTACTTTTTTATATAAAAAGTTGACCAATGACAGATATTTATATTATAATTAATACATTTTTAAAACAGAATAACCAGCAATAAATTTTATAACAAAATCACCAACAATTGATTTTATCTGTAGTTGAAGCCATAAAATTGTGTTCAAAATATTTAGATTTCAGCATTAAATAATCCAGAGAGCTTAAAACCAAAGTAAACAAAAACAGGAGTGAAGCAGAGTCCACCATGACAAACGAAAGGTGTTTTTTTTAAAAACGCCAAAAACCTTCAAATCTTGTCTTTTTCCAATACAATCAATCAACCGAATAATATGTGCTTTATTCTTTCTCAAGATAGACACTATTATAAAAAAGTAACATCAAATCTGAGTAAGTTTGAAGTAAATAAAAATATAAATTACCGGAACAGTACTTGTTTTTCGTTTTCTACACTTGTATGCAAAATATTTCAACCAGCTTTGTAAATTATTTACTTCTGTTTATTTCATTCCAAAATTGCCGGTGATGTTACCTGAAAAGTCTTTATGGAATATTTTCTAACTAGTGGCTCGAGACGACATTCGTTTCAGAAAAGCATGCCAGTCATTTAATTTATCGAACGAAATTTTTTTAAAAATTATTCTTGGCGTAATGCAATTTTGTTAGCAGTAGGGAGCTTAACCTAAAGGCATTTAAATAATTATTTTATTCTCACACAGCAGATATTTTTGTTAAACGAAAATAAATTCGGTTTTCATGAAATAAAAAAAGAACTAAAAATACTGACACGAATCACGATTCTTTACAAGGTCCACCGTGTATTATATTATATACGAAAATAGATACTTTCCAAACCTACTCCCATAAGTTCTAAATGCTAAAATAAGTCATTTAACAACAATTATTCCATCAACAGCTGCTTTCTACTATTATAGATGAAGTTTTTTTTTAAAATCATTTTTCAGCTGATACACCGTCAACTCATTCCCATGATTCCCTGCCATTCTGTAAACTTCTAACAATGTTCTAATTCCTATGTCTGTCAGGTCTTGTGTTTTAAAAAGAAAATTGTTTATTCTTTCTGTAATTACAGATTAAAATATCCGTTAACATCTAAATCATAGGGTTTTGGTGAGCAGTCAGGAGATTATGGTGGATATAGTACAAGTTCTTAGAATAAGGCAGGATAATGGTAGGTGATTTTTCTTGGTCAAGAATGAAGTATGGCACACTAATTTAGTCAAGAGAAAGTCATTTTTAAGACTGACAAGGCAAATCGATGCTGATTAAAATAAACTCAGGAGACCAAAATGTTAGTTTAGAAGGATCTATCCTATTCTTCTAATTTAAGATCGGATTTCAATATTTATTAGTTCAGATCACAGGAAATTATAGTTTTAAGGATATTTATATTTTGGAGGTAAAATTGATCAATATTAGAAGTAGAACGTATTTGAATATAAAAGTGGACACAGGCCAACACAAAGCTGAGACAGACTGTTTCATGTTTGAATGCAATCTTTGGGCCTGAAGATTTTATTCATGCATGAAAAAAAATGAAAAATTTGCTACTGCTTTCTGTTGACCTCCGTGGCCACTTACACACACACACACACACACAAACACACACACACACATTTATTTTTATATATTATATATATATATATATATATATATATATATATATATATATATATATATATATATATATATATATATATATATGAAAATTGAATACAATCTTAAATTGCTCTTGTTTTTACATCACCTTTTACATAGCATGATTATATAATAGTGTGTGTGTGTATATATATAAAAAGAAATTATTCTGTCTAAATTTCTAGCCTAGTGGATGAAAACGTTGGTTCGCGAATTTCGTGATATATTAATTGTGAGTTCAATCCCTGTGCCGAGCAGTGTGTACTTGGACTCAGTACATCAGCCAGTAGTAAATTCTGAAAGGTTAATCTCATGCATTATATTCAATATAGGAATGATAAAAGCATATCGAAAAGGGTAAAACTTTTTTAAAACATGTGATGATATCAGAATATTCACAGTAAACAATTAAAGAAGTCCAGTGCATCAGGTTTTGATGGGCAGTTACTGTCTGACAACGAATGTGACCTCAAAAAATATATCCATTTCGCAAGCGTTATATAAACAATAGGTCAAGATAAGAAGGATAGTTTTTCATATATCACAAACGAGAATTTCGGAAGCAATTCTAGGAAGAAGGCATGGGATCACTTGCACCACGGACAGGCTAATAAAAGGCAAATTATTGGGGAGAATAAAACTAATATGAAACTTTCAAGTCCTGTGTTCTAGTTATATCTCCTAAACTTTGCTCCTCTATCCATATATTACATCTCTCTCTCTCTATATATATATATACATATATGAAACTTGTTTATTTTAAATGCCAAGTATATTTTTAAAAATTAAAAACTGTAATCCCCGAATAATCTAAAATTGTACCAACAATGCGGTAAACAGATATTTTTATTAAAATTTAAATTCCGTAACAGTAAGTCTATACTCAGTACCTGAATATTGCGTTATGCAAGAAACACAAGTCGTGCTACCGGTGAAGAATAATATGTTTATTTATTATCTATTATTATTAATAAATTTCTATATAAAAGTCTATATATATATATATATATATATATATATATATATATATATATATAGAGAGAGAGAGAGAGAGGGGGAGAGAGAGACTTTATAGCAAAAAGTATATATATATATATATATATATATATATATACTTAATAGCTGTGTATTATTACATCGAAAACTGTTTTATTAAACACCATTTAACACCAGCACTATATATATATATATATATATATATATATATATATATATATATATATATATATATAGCAGCATGGCCATGTTGCCTGTGCTTTTGATTCAAAATCGTACGACTCATACAGCAAATGCTATCACTTAAAATATTTTGCCCTTCCTTCCCTTTAAAGGAGT
>CAHIKZ030004651.1:1382500-1482500 GCA_903632075.3 Acanthosepion pharaonis
ACAGAATAATATACAAACACATTAAAATAACATATAAATAAATAAACACTCAATTCTCCCTAACAAAATTTTGAAGACATCTATTATAAACTGGAAAGGATAGGAAAATGTAGAAGTTTCTATTCCATGATATCACTTATCATCAGTAACTCGAATGGTTTTGAGACTCGACGCATTTTGTTTAGGTATATTTTTAAGCATCCGCTTCTTTTTCAGAAAATCGTAAACATGTTTCAACCTTCCTCCAAACAAGATTTTACCCACACAATTCCTTCTTGCCATTTAACGATACAGCCATGCTCTAATCCATTTCAGCCTCTTAAACACTGATCAGAATCCTACTTATTGTGATCTGGAATTGATGCATCAGAAGTTAGAAATATTTTGATTAGCAGAGAGTTATCTTATTATTACCCTACATCCATATTGCACAAGGAATTTTGCCCGGGTTGTTAAGGTTTAATAGTTGCTAAGTATGCATGAGTCTTCAAGATTGGGACAAACTTGAAGATGCTCCATAGTTAGTAATTGCCTGCATTGGCAGTTGGGATCATTATCGGTTAATGTTAAATTTACAGCGCAACAGCTGTTCAGGAGATGAGATTCAGACAGGGTCAGAAGGACCAGGCATCACGGAAGCCAGGGAAAGGAATTGAGAGAGAAAGCCTGTCTTCCACGTTGTTAAGGTGGTTGCACCAATGGTACAGACACTGTCTAGGAGCTTCGTTGTTCTTTGGTTCGACTGAAGTAGTAATCTGAATCTTGACTTGTGCCTCTTCGTCATTGGTTCGCAGAGTGGATGATGAAGGTTAGTTTCCGGCTTTAACTTTTCAACTTGGGAATGGACTGTCCTTCTGATGTAACGGGGAGCAATGTTACTAAGCAACTAGAGGTTATCTACTTTGTTTAGTGTGAAAAATACAGCGATTGATCTGAAAAAGACGTTTAAGGCAGGGTCGATTTTTTTTTTTTTTGCATGTGATGATTTGCTCCAAAATGGTGAGGCATAATCTGCTATGGAATAGCAAAGGCTGTGGTGCAGATTGTACAGGCATTGGCAACCCATTTAGTGTCAGCCGGCTACTTTAGGATGTTCTTTCTTGAACCGACCTTGAATTTTGTCTTTGCAACGTGGTCCTTGTATGTAAGGGACCTATCGAGAGTTACCCCCAGTCCAGACAAGCCTGGAAGTGTACTCTAACCGTTTTCCATACCAGCTGATCTTGTTCCATAGGTGGAAGAGCACTGATTTGAATCTTTCAAATCGGAGGTATCTGATACAGCAGGATAACATCTCTTGGCAAACAGTGGATCTGTTTGGTATTGAGCTCTTTCTCGACCTTCTCTATTCATCGGATTTATTTGCTTACCGATTATCACTTGTACTACGCCTAAGTTTCATAGAAATGCTCCAGATGTACACAAATAGGAACCAGTTGCCAACAATCCCAGTTTTAGTAGTGAGTGATCCACTACTTCAACATTGTCTCAATTCTAATGGTTCTTACTTCACTGATAAAGTTACACATGAGCCTAGTTACCTCATCTTGGAGTTTGAGGTTCAATGTGCTCATATATTTTACTCGAATTTTATATACGTGTGAGTTTGTGAGTATTCTCAAAAATTGATTTACGCAACTATCTAGAACTTTATAAAAGTTTCCTCTATAGATAAAAGGAAGGCTTTCACGTTGCTTTACTGTGTCCTTTTCTAAAATCTGAAAATAGAAATGAGAGAAATATGAAACATTCTGCTGTATTGAAAAGAAGACATGTAACATTCATTGGTAATGGCGGCTATAGAAGGAATGTCTAGAAAGTTTAGAATCTAAGAAAGAAATGATCTTTTCGGAATGGTAGCCTTCTTCCCCATCTGTGAGAATGGTCGTATTCTTCAAGTTATGTTCCATTGTCTGGTTGCCTTTAGAGTATAACGATTCCTGCTGAAGGCTTGAATCTATCCTTGATGGAACAAAAAAGTTTTGATGTTAATGTCTCTTTGGAAGTGTCTTTGAAAATATTGTTCAACCTATTTTCTTTTTACTTTCCTTTCTACTAATTTTGCTCGTCAGCATATTCGATAAGTTATCATATATTCCGACTCGTCTGTAAGAGAATAGGTCCATGCATAATATCTGCTTTGGTGTTGAACTTAAAGAAAGATGAAGCCAGTGAATTCTTAACTTATTTCACAGACAGTTTCAAATATATATTTACTAGTTCACTCTGACACATAGCTTTAAAATTTGAACTTTCTAGAACTCATATGATCTGCGTACCAAGCTCAATATACATTATTTCATATAAAGAATTACTAAAATAAAAAATTGAGCAGAGGCTGAACTTAATATAATAAAATGTTACAAGAGTTAGACAAATAAGAAAGAAACACATTAACAACAATTAACAGGTTATTTATGAGATTGGTAACAATTATTACTGGCGTGGTTCATTTAGTCACGTTTTATTATTGTGAAATCAACCCAAGATTGAAGTCAATTGTTTATCGTTGATCTATTAAACACTGATATACAGGGAACTGTGTAGGATTTTACATCAGTACATCATCAGAGGGATTTGAAGAAATATAAGGTTCATGTAGGGTGAAGTCAACTGGAATGGAGGCTTAAATAGCGGGAATATTCAGTTAATGCTTCATGATTTCATTTTTTTTTCTAATGATATGGTCATTGTTCTTAGATTTTTATCTAAATGACTAACGTCAATTGGATTTCTGAGGTTACCTAATATGCTGGGGTATTTGCCAGTGCATGAAGCTGAAAGAACTCACCAAAGATAGCGTTATGGCGCTATTAATATTTCTCGAAGTTTAAAGCACTAAAAATTGTAAGCAATTTCGTGAAATGAATGCATAGCTTTATTGTGCATGGAATACTTTAAGAGTATTATGCTGCTAAAAACATATTAGATTAGAAAGCTAATATTTCTTTTATTTCCATCATTCTATATTCTTTTTTTTTAATCCAGAAGAGTTAAATTGTCATTTTCATGTTTTAATATATAATTAAATTGAAAATAAACCTAAAATTTTCATTGTGTTTTGCTACCTCTTTGGCGTCCAACATTTTCCCGCTGTTTAAATCTTAAAGTGCAGTGAAAACCAAGAACATATCCAGAGTGAGCGTATGCTATGTCTTTGAAATCCTTTGTAGAGTACAGAGCCAAAGCCTCAGGTGGTGCTGCTGTAGTTTTAGTAGCAAGTAGGTTTTTCTCAACCCATGAGCAACCAGTAGGAATCCAATGTTTCCTTTCTTCTAGACAGGTTGCAAATATAATCTAGTCAGCCCCGACTAATATTAAATCTTGACATCGGAGAGAATAGATTCATTTATATTTTCCAAAAGTATTTGTGCAAAAGGTAAAAGCAAAGACATCGAACGGAATTCGAACTCCCCAGTCCTGTTTTTCGCGCCGATAACACCTACTTGACGCGCACATTCTACAGAGCTTACGTGAGCTAAAAATATATCGTCACAAGCTGATCAAACCGAAAAGTGATCATATTGCTTGTGAAGATAAAAAAAAGTGACTACAATGAACAAACCTACGTATATACTGAGGCGATTCGAAGAGAACTAGAAGTTCTACCAGGATTTATTATCGATGGACAAACTCTTAACATAATAGGAGACGTGTTGATGACAGATACAGAAACAACACCGCAGTTACTCTTAAAGAAAGAATTAAAAGAAAGCGAGAAAAAAGGGTTAACTATTCGCTATATCATGACAAAATGTTTAGTGGGCAACTTAAGATGAGCTAGGAATTGAATTTTTAACTATCAGTTTATCAGGAAAAAAATAAGTGTAAAATCCAAAACCACTTTGAAATAACAAAATATGCCTTCCCAAAGCTAAACAATCCATTAAGAAATATGAAAATTTCGTTAGAAACAATATATGCTGTAATGCTATGTAATATCGACCCTTCCATATAGCAGTGAATGCTGAAGAATTTCCTCACAGATGAAGATGTGACATGAAGCAACAGAAACAAATAAAAGAGTACTGAACTGCTATGTAATATCAATCAAATGACAATGAATGCTGCACAATTTCCTCAGAATTGAACAGGAGACATGGGGCTCTGGACATGAGGTTTAGCAGAAGTATGCCGAGGATATCATGAACAAAGCATGTGAACAACGACAACATTTCAAGGAAAATGGGAACAAAAATATACATAGATACAAAAGGAGGAAGGTGAAATTTCTAGGACACATCTTTAGGGAAGAGGGCTTAGAGACTTTGACACTCACAGAACATACTGTAGGCAAGAGTGACACAGGAAACCGTGATTAAATGTTCAAATAAGCTTGGAAAAACAGATGACAAGAAAACGAATGAGAGGATTAGGAAGGGAACAAATACGCAATGAAAGACCAGAGGTATTAATCGAATTTCAAGTCCACCAGACATATTTACCTAAGAAGAGTTGATCTGCGGTGACCTAATTTGTGAGCTTATTGCCATATCATGTTGAAACACCGTCCGATCACCGAAGTTAAGCAACGTCGATCCTAATCAGTACTTATACCAGTAGCCGCTTTGGGAATTCCAGATGCCGTAAGCTTGGCTTAGAGTGTAGTGTAATGGATAAGGGCTCGGAATGAGAAGATGGAGAGCCGAGTTCGAATTCCAGTCGGGTTTATTACAATCGAATTCCAGTAGTGTTTATGACAATTCCAGTCGGGTTTATTACTATTTGCACTTAAGTATTATCCTTGGGAAAGGTATGAATCCAAATTTGCTCTCCTATATATGTGTTAAATATTAATACGTGTATCTGAAAATTAATATTATCTCTAAAAAATGTTTAATACAATATTTAAAAAAGAATATACCAGAATGTTGATAAGCCGTAAAAGACGAATTCATTAATCAATCAATCTAATTTGCAATGGTTTCATTCTAAATGATAACAACGTTGGTTTTGTACTCCGTGCTATCTCAGAAATTCAAAAGACAATGCAGGCTATGGATAAAAAGATAATCTAGAAGTTAATCTCAAGGCCGCCAGAATCATCATCGGGTTTCTATTGATATCAGTTGGCGAGCCAACATAAACAGAAGAGTGAACACAGCTGAACATACGGTATGCACATGCAAGATCACAGACTAATTATATAAATGCCCTAAGTGGAGAAAAGCAAAGATGCCTTCGTCCTTTCGAAAAACTATGATATCGAATAGAGACCCAAAAGTATACACCCTTAATTCAGTTGAGTCCATAATGGAATATATATATTTTTTTTTTTTTTTTTATTGTGGAAAATTTATTCCGTATTCTTATCACACCTTATTATTATTATTGCTTAGGACTACAAAAGATAGATTGTTATGGAGAGTCATCATCACCCAGGCTCTGAAGGACACATAAAAAAAAGAAAAATGTTAGATAATTAAAAATGGGTACCTACATTTTCAGATATCTTTTGCATTCGTATATGGAGAGATATGAAACAAGATTTAATTTAATTTTTATATGGGCCTATTTTTATTTTATTTGAATATTTTCAAGGTTTCAATTTGATTGACTTGCGCAAAAATGTATCATCTACCACAGGTTTTTGTGAAGATATTCCTAACACATTCATGTAACTAGAATGAAACAGAAACGAATTCTTCTAAAACTCTTAAAATGCCTCCTTTTTATCAGATTATGTTATAGCATATATATATATATATATATATATATATATATATATATATATATATATATATATATATATATGCGGGGTGTGTTATATTGATTATAGGTTTATTGTCTCGTCTCTTGCTGTAATTCTTCCATATGACATAATCTGTACGAAACAGATTTATAAAACCGACATTGATAAATCGAACTGGAAGCTGGTTAAGCAGGTTTCGTTATTTAATAAGGAGCTTTTCAGTTTTCTTTTTTTTTTTAATTGTAGTTACTTAAAATAATTTTAGCGCCAAAAACCGAATATATTCTTGCTTCTGTTTCGAATGCATCTGTTACTCCCTGGCAGCTGCTGACTGTTTCAGGCAGGAATATTTGACGAGGAAACTAAAATCTCCAGGCAAAGGCTTTTTCAATCGCTCCGCCATTAAAAGACAGAATTAATTCACTGTTTGCGTGAATCCGCTCCGAGTTATTACGACAGATGCTTGCAAATTTAAAACCTCTATTGATCTCCCACACTTTTTGTTAGCGATTGTCAATGGGAGGGGGAGTGTACATGTACCTACGCATGTATGCCTATCTACACATGATCATATGACATTATGTGGGCGTTGAGACCGAAATCCTCTGCTTCTCGATACACGCACATATAACGTGCACACAGACATGCATATATATATATATATATATATATATATATATATATATATATATATATATATATGTGAGTGTGTGTGTGTTTATATACACACACACACACACACACATATATATATATATATATATATATATATATATATATATATATATATATATATATATATGTATGTATGTATGTATGTATATATGGGGTGGGGAAGTGATATAATAATTGCCACAAAGATTATATAGGGAAACCTAGGGGGATTAATACAAAATATTATACGAACACAAAAAGGAGCTTTTAAAAAACAACACACTGAATGCATTCGTTACTCACCGTATTTAAACTGATCATAATTTTGATTTTAAGTGCCAGTTTGGTCAAAAGTGTAAGCAACTTTGCAAAGGTGAAATTGTATAGAAAGTGATTTTATTGCTAAATCCTCCTCGGTAAATTAATGTCCAGCTTTTTACAACATCTCACCACTTTTGGCATACATCCGGTTTTAAGGGCTCTTATTGGGAGCCTGGAAGTTTTATGTAGCATGTAACTACCTTTTTATTGTTATTCTCAGGTTTACCCTGATTCGGTGTGGTAACACTTGTTAGGAGCCCAGCTATGGTCAATAAACAAAACAAAACGCTATAAAATCAAAAAAATAAAATATATATTTTATACTAAATTTCCAGGAATATGTTTTTATAATAAAAATTACCAACAATACCTATTTGTAGTCAAATTGTAAAGCAAAATGACCAGCAATAATTTTTATCTGTAGTTGAAGACATATAATTTTGTTCAAAATATTTAGGTTTCGCCATTTGTTTTGTATTCTTATCACAAACTATTTATATTATTATTAATAGTGCTTATAGCTACAAAACATAGGATGTTATGGAGAGTCATGATCACTTCTGAAGGACACATAAAAAAAAAGAAAGGAAAATTTTAGATTATTAAATATACAGAGGTCTCGATATGACGCTAAACAAAATCAACCAACCGATTTTTGGGGGGAATATTTTCTATTATCACAACGGGGGGTACCAAAGATTAAAAGTGTTAAAAGCAAAAAAAAAAAAGTAAAAAAAAACTCTAGAAAAAAACATAAACATCTACATAAATATAACATTCTTGTTAATGGCAAAAGTAATGCCGAAAAGCGCTTGTATATATAGAAAATTCGGAATAATTCTGCGTAATTTCTGTCCTGAAAAGAAGAAAATTATAAGACAAGAAAATGTAATCACATTACCTTATCATTCGTTATTTGATATATATATATATATTAGCGAATATACATAATATCCAACGTCGATATCACGACTCGGAGTTTCATGTACGGAACTGCGAGTAGTATATATATTGTGTATTTAGGCAGCAATCCTTCTTTTATACATGTTTCTTTACAGATAACTAATAAGGTACAGCGATTACAGCTTTTTAGTTAATTTTGTTTTGTGCACGTACAAGTGTTTTCTTTTCTTGATAATGTCTAAAAGTATAGCCGAAAGCATTCAGACATGCAGAACTTTTGGACAGTTTTTCCACACGTTGCGTCTAGAAAAGAAAACACTTATACGGACACAAGAAAAATTAAATAAAATGTTTAATCGCAGTACATTGTCAGTCGTCTTTAGCGAAACATATATATATGGATAAATTGTTACGTGGTGACCAGTTGGGGTGATGTGGTCACAGAAATTGACTGCCGGGACTGGGTTCTCCTGTTTACGTGGCATCGTGCAGAGAACCTGTAGCCAGATGTAGGGCCTTCCAGCGGGCATCCGCTTGAACCATGGCAGCACTACCTTCTCAAGGCACTTGATGTAGGCGTGCGTGTTGAGTATAAGGCCCTGTGGGAAAATGAATGAAGGCACAACGTCGCCAACGCTAGTGATCACTCCAAAAACCTTCGTAATCACCATTGGACGCACTTAACTCTTTCTAAATTGCACTCAAACACAGAAATATACGTTCTGGAGATTCCAGCGTGAATGCCAAGCAGTACAAATAGCCGTTTCCTAATTTCTGGCGTAGTGAATTGCGTTGTAGTGTTCTTTTTCTTACAGACGGTGACCAACTGACCTTGCTATAGTGTTTAGGCGGCAAAATAAAAAACAAAGAATGCGCATGTGCGAAAGTAAAAATATATAATGGCGAAAATTTACACCTCGCACCATATATATATATATATATATATATATATATATATATATATATATATATATATATATATATATATATATATATGACTGGCTTGTATGGTTGTGTAGATATTTAATCTTTGTTGAAGCTAATATTTACTGCGTGGTTTGAGCATATTGTCTTGACTGGTGACTCAGATTTTGAGTTTTTTCCAAACCTCAGTGATGGATTTAACCAAAATGCATTTTTTACCACAAGGAAGTATGAAGTAGTTGGAAGGATGGTATATAATATATGGTATATGTCATAATACATACAAGCGGACGTCGTCTGCGTGTAGTATTGGCAATACAAATGAAATATTCAGCATTCATTGGACAAACGCGTTACTGACTGACATTTTTAAAATAAAAATCATGTTGGGTATGAAGTGACAAAAAAGCATTGGTCTGTTATGCAATTTAGTGAACGCAGAGGCTGCTTTGCATCCGCTTAGAAACCTATTTTAAGAAAAAAGTTTTATAAAATTCAACCAGAAGTAATGTTAACTGTTAATTAATAATACGATAATCATCAAGCAAAATCGTTCTGGAAAATGTTAGTGACTGAAGATAATTCTTTTAAACCAAGCTTATGCAATCGATTAAATTCCATTGAATCTTTTATGGTACTAGGTTAAATGATAAGCTCGTAAATATAGGTAAAAAAAGATTCATATGCAACAATGTTTATTCTAATGAATGCGATTTGACCTTACATTACCTACGATATTAATCAAATTCGTAGAAATGTTTATTTTATCATTTTAGAAGAAGTGTACTCTTCATGATATATATAGCGTGTCAAGTTTTAATTCTTAAAGTTTTATCTATACTTTACGTTTATTTACAAATATCAACTTAAAAAGTATGTTTAATTCATTGAAAAATTCGCACCACTAATGGGTTCAGCTTTCCAAATTCATAAAAATGCGCAGTTATCAATGACGTAACACAATTACAAATTTGACACTTGCAAATAAAACAAAGTACAAATAACTATATAAAGCCAGGGATCTATTTGATACTTTGTGTTTGGAACAGTGTAGCAGAGGGAGCCTTTCATGTTTGCACCTTCGGGTGGACGGGCATCACTGTCTACGACCATCTCCTAAATCTTTTACATGGTGGCAGGTTAAACTCACCTGAGGGGGTGGTGTTAACACGGCACCAATTGGCAAAGGGCGTACTCGATGCAGGTCAGCGGCCAGAGCAGAAGGTTTCCTCAGATGAGCTACACCAGACAGGTGTTCGCAACCAAGGCGAGCCAAATAGTTGAAGGATATCAGCTGCGGTCTAACCTGGAGAAGGATTGGCTCGTTAGGTTAAAACACGCCACATGATGAACACACCAAGAAACCATTCGCCGAGAAACAGGCTCTGTCACATAACTGCGACAGATGGAGGAGAATGGTCGACAGCTCAGCAAGTCGGCATACCAATGACTCCTTCCGTGGTTAAGGGCGAAAGAAGAAGAAGAAGAAGAAGAAGAAGAAGAAGAAGAAGAAGAATTAAATACAGAGTCGCATTTCTAAAATCGTAAAAGAAATATTTTCCATTAAGACAAATGTTGTAGTTTGATAACGATTTTATATTATAATCTACAAAAATTATTCCTCTCACCAAAAATATTTTTTATTTATTTTTATATCCATTTTATAAGGTCAATTAGAGTCATCAGATTCTACAGGGTGCCCAGTAAAAAGCGACAAATTTACTATCACTGTTTTATCTTTCAGGAATAATTGACCTTGAATAACCTTAAATAAATTTCGTCAATATTCATGAACTTGAATAAAATTCGACTCTCGCGTAATTATTAAATTTTGATTGGTTCTTTTATGATTGATTAATTGCTGTTCGGTCTTGTGACTCGCCATTTAAAGGTTAATCGCAGACAGATTTCGTCTTTCGTTCTGCCCTTCACGTATGGCTAAACAACTCACGGATTTTGAGCACCAAGTTATTGTACATTTCAAAGAACACCCGACGTGGAATTTGACGAAATGTGCAGAAATTCTTCCTGAATTTTTCAGTCACATCAGTCGTCACCAGTTTTCAACTTTCTGTCTGAATTTACCGGTTTTTTTTTACTGGTCACTCTGTAATAATTAACCACTTGTGCGCAATATATGAGAAAAATATTTCACGGTTTAAAAGTTATTTATTCAAACTCTTATAGCCTGCCGCAAGAATACTATATTGGTCGCAAAATGAACATCGAACTCATTACATTAAAGTAGATTTTGCAAGATAAGTTAACTATTAAAATATATGCCATCTTTTTATGTGACGTGTTCCTTCTGGATGTGTCCTGTTCTTTTTTGCTCTAAGGAAATTTTGATTTTTGCCTTCTCATTTTTCCATGTTCTGTCATCCATTACACATTACCCTCTGTCTTTTTCTCCTTCTCTTGCCTTCAATAGTTCTTTGGGTGTTCAATTCTCCAATACCTCTTTTCTTATTATCTGCCAAAGAAATTTCTAATATTTCTTTCTGATTGCAACTATCAGTTTCCTTGTATTTTCTATTTTCCCTTAAACTTCGTTATTCTTCACATGAACTGTCCATGGTATTCGCGACATTCATTAGTAGAAACATATCTCTCTCGCTGCAAATTTCATTGAGTGCATTTAGGAGATTTGATATTATATAGCATTTTACCACGCCTTTCTTCGTTTCTAACGAACTTTCCCTAGCCTATCAGTGCTTTGCTTAGTCTCACGACGGTAACTTTTCCTATACGTCTTCGAATTTCAATGTCACGTTATCCGCCGTAGTTTGCGACACTACAGAGAGAAAGATTTTTTTTGCACTTGATTGATTTTAATGTCCTTACTTTGTATTTTATTTTTTCTTGCTGATAACCATTCATTCTTCTCGTAGTAAATAGCATTTTCTTCTTGCTTTCCTTTATTACCCTATCTTTCAGTTTTCATTTTCATTCTGCTAGCAACATATTATCATCTGCGTATCTTATTAAGATTATGCCCACCGAGAATAAACACTAGTAGCACTTGATCATATTTTGACTATCTCGATGTATTGGTCCAAAATTTCACTTTTGTCCTACTCGTTGTTTTTTTTGTCCCAGTAACCATTATACATTACTCTAACATCTTCCCCACATAAATTATCATTTTCTACCTTTTCACGTAGGTCTTTGTGTCATACTACAGTCTTGTGTCAAACTAAAGTGTGTTAGATAAATAGAGAAACTTTAAATGCGAATAAATATTATTTATTTATTTATTTTCAGCCGAAAGAAAAGATAATTCCAGTCTGCTATGGAGCCGGTCTGGAAGTGAGGAGCACCAACCAGTCCCCTGACTACACCCCACGTGCCTGTTGTGATGATGCCAAGTTCGCAGTGGTGGTCAATAAATGGTTTGCTGGAATGACTATTCGATGCGTTGCTAGGTAACGCCAACCCTCACTACCTACAACGTTATCGTATGTAAAAACTGAAAAAGACAAATTATAAAATGTATGAATGAAAGAAAGAAATGTACTGCCAAGGCATGTCAAGTTATGTCAAAATTGCTTCTGGAGGGAATACGATAAAGCCAGCCAGAAGAGTTTTATTTCAAAATCATATATAAATAAAGAAAAAGAAGTGAAAAGGGGAGGTAATCAGGAAAAAATGATGCTGAAAAAATAACTAGTTTCAAGTAAAATAATAATATTAATAATTAAAAAAACAGCATCTTTTCCGGAACAAGCGAAAATAAGAGGAATGATATATTCACCAACATCAAAGCAAAACTTATTTTATTCAAAATCGTTTTTTAAAAAAATCCAATAAAAAGAAATAAATTCATATCGAAATCTCAAGAATAAAAAGGACGAACGATTTTTTCTAAGAGAAACGCAGAAAATTATTTAAAAAAATGGAGAAAAGAAATTCGAAATGAGTTTATAATTATGATGAATTTAAAAATAATAATAATGATGATAAAGTGTTGTTTTTACTTCACGAAATACAAAAAACTGCCAGGAATGTATTCTAACGGAATGAAAGATAACTTCAATCCAGTTTTCGCTGAGAAATACGAAATATTCAGAACAAATGACCGTTGATCACTGAAAGAATGACGAAATGAAAGAATGAAATGTCATTTACTGGTAGTAATGAATTATTTACATTTCAGGAACTGCTTCTTTGAAAGCAACTTGAGAGTTTAATAAAAGATGAAGACGATGGTAATGATGATAACAACAATAATGAACACATTAATTAAGATTGAAAACATTTGATTTAACTCTCGATTCTTCTGAAAGGTTTGCGTGTGTATCGGTTTGCCTGCGTGAGTGCAAAAGCGCATGCGTGAAAAAGAGTGACAACCAGAAAGAATAAAAAATAAATGTGAGAAAAGTTAATGAGAATTTCAATAGAGATGAAAAGTAATAAATTATTGTTATCTCAATGACTATGGTGTTTTTCTCATTATTGAATGTCTATCGTGGAAGTTTGCAAAACTTGATTTGCTTTGCATGGCAATTTTTTCCCTTTTTTTTTTTCAAAAGATTTTCTATGATTTGTTCCTCCAAAGTATTTTCCTTTCTTTTGTTTTCACGTTTGCTTCTATTTTAATTAATTCCGCATCGATTGATTACTTATTTTTTCAATGTTTTACTCTTACAACGACTATTGCTACGGCTTCGATTACTTCCCTTTTCATGTTCTTCTTCATTCTGCACTTTTTCTACTGTTTCTTTTGTTCCTTCATTTTCAAATTCTACGTATCCTTGCGTTGTTGCTGTTGTTGTTATTGCTCTTCTTCTTCTTCTTCTTCTTCTTCTCTACTATTACTACTACTACTGCTGCTGTTTCTACTACTACTACTAATATTTTTCATTTTTATATTTTCTTCTTTTCATTTTCTTCTTTTTCTTCATATACTACTACTACTACTATTATTATTATCATTTTCCCACTTACGTTTTCTTCTGCTAATAATACTACTGCTACTTTTCTATTTCTATATTTTCTTTTTCTTCTTCGACTACTATTTTCCGCATATATTTTCCTCCTCCTCCTCCTACCACTGCTGTGCTGCTCCTTTTCCATTCCTTTATTTCCTTCTTGCATTTTTCTTGTTTTAGCTTTTAATGCATGCATGCATGTATGTATGTATGTATTATTATTCATTGAATTTCCGTGTATGGATTACCAATTATTCAACACAAGATCTTTTTTACAGTAAGACACTTTACTAAACCAGCACGTTTCTCAGGATTCTAGCTCCTTTCTATATCATCTTCTGGATACTTTCAACTGTTCCCCTAATTTACATCTACTCCAGTCTTGTTAACAGGCACTAATCCGAGCGGTATGATGACAACTGGCATGACTGTTCTATAATTCCAACTAATAAAGTAATAAAGCTATTATAATTATTATTAGCCGGAGTAGTAGTTGCCATAGTAATATGCGTAATTAATGACTGTAAATTTTCCAGCGCTTCTAATTGGAAATATTTGAGAGTTAAATTTTTATCGGAATGTTATTTTCTCTATAAAATTTCATTTTACACCTTCAACTACCAAACGTTTACTCCACCTACTTATTTTCTCCCACCTCTTTCATCTGCTTCCGTTTTCCCCTGTCTCCAGACACCCACCTTTTTCCCACACACACTTCAACGAAACAATAATAAATAATTCCATTTCTTTTCAATTTTCCATTTACATCATTTCAATTAAAAGTTTTCAACTTAAATGTTATCTTTTCCAGTTTTAATTTCGACTGTCTTTGTCAAGTGCTGACTTTTAAAAAAAAATCCTTTTTTCTTATCAGTCTTATTTTCGACATGTTCGCCCATTCATAGACACTAACTTCAATGATTAAGGAAACATTCGGTGAGAGCGCAGGTTTACAAAAACTGACAACAACCCACAGACAAAGTAGTTTGTTACCAAGTGAAAGATTTTTATTTATTTCAATATGCCACATGTCAAATGAATCAAAATTCTTTTAAACATATTACTTTTGTTTCATTTATATTTGGAACTGTGTACGTCATTAGCAGACTTATTTTTATGAAAATAATATCCTTGTTTTTCTTTTGTCCCTATACATTTTCTTTCATTGTGTTTCAATGTTTCTTTAGACATACATATATTTAATAAATTTGGGCATTATACTAAGGTGGTTGGACACTTAATATATATCAATTATTTAAGGTAAATACCGAAGCCACACGTTTTCGGGACCTCTCTCTCTCTCTCTCTCTCTCTCTCTATATATATATATATATATATATATATATATATATATATATATATATGTGTGTGTGTGTGTGTGTGTGTGTGTGTGTGTGTGTGTGTGTGTGTGACATAATAGGAATCCAAATTTACTTCATCAGAATAGCTATTTCAACCATCATGTCCGATGATGACATTTTCAACTCAGCTTAAAATTTAAACATTCTAAAAAAAGAAGAAAAAGCAAAAGAAGAAAAGAAAGGAAGCAGGATGAAGCCGATGAAAATGTAGACATTAAATTAACCCAAACTCCAGTATAATTGGAGGGAAGGTTGAAATGTCTGTCTTAAATAGAGACGGTTAATATAAACTTGACCTATATTTTAAAATATTAACATCCCAAGTGAGATTAAAAATTGTGCACAAAATTAAAAACCCAGAGTTCAAACAATATGAAAAATTAAATTAGAAAATAATAAATATGAATTATAAACTACAAAAAATAAGAAAAATAATAATCAAAACTTAAAAATATTTAAAATTTAAGATTTTTTAAATGTAAGAATAATTTAAGAATATGTATGTAAAACGTTAAATCTAAAATTAAAAATAAAAACAATAATAATTAAAGAAATAACTAAATAAATAATTAATTAAAAGAGTAAAACAAAATAAAAAATAAATAATAATAATAATAATAATATTAATAATAATAATAATAATAATAACAATAGACCATCTAATCTCAGGATGTTCTATATAAACCCCAAATGAATATAAAAATCGTCACGATAAAATAGGGCAAAAGAAAATACTTACACTGGACAATGTGCAAACACTTTGAGAAAATGTAAAAAGCAAACATTTGGTATGAACATCGAGGGCCAAGCGCCGGTTACAGAAATAGAAGATGTCACCATTCTATGGGATTATACCATCCACACAGACAGAAAAATTGTAAAGCAAATAGGCCGGACATTATTGTATGGCCAAAAACCAGAAAGTCCAAAAAAATCTTGAACTGGACTAATTGATATGGCTTTTTCCAGTATAAGGATTGTAACATAGCAACCAAGGAATTTGAAAAACTATCAAAATACAAAGACCTGGAAATTGAAATAGAAAAATGTGGAAATTGAAAACAAGAATAATACCAGTGGTAAATATTTGCATTTAGTAGATTTGGAATTAAAAAAAATGGAACAAAACAACACATTGAAAAAAGAATCCCTGAACAGATGAAACAACGCTGGCAAGAAACCCCATGGCCAATATAAGAGACATACATCGAGAAAATTGTCTGAAATTAAGTGCAGCGCAAGACCAGTCTTTTCACACACACTAAGGAGAACTTTGTCTATGTAACGCAGGATGTTCAACTTCATCGGAGATAAAAAAAAAAAAAAAAAAAATTAACATGAAATGAAGCCATAACAACACACCACAGACCTGCAAATAGGTCTTTCAAAAACCAGAAAGAAAAAAACTGCCTACTAATTGATATGGTAGTCCAGCGGATTGTAACATGTCCATAGAAAACAGAAAATAAAAATAATAATAATGAAAATAATAATAATAATAATAATAATGGAATTATAAAAAAACTATAAAAGAGCAAGATGAGACATACAAAAATAAGAAAAATAATGATGATAAAAATTATGAAGATAAAAAAAAAAATAATATGATATTAAAATTTATGTAGATAAAATATCGTAATAAAATAAAAAATTATGGGAAATTTTTTTACCGATTATTGTTTTTAATTATTATTTTAATATATTTTAATATTTTATATTATTAGGATTCATTTTTTTTGGATTATTACCGATTTTATATATATATATATATATATATATATATATATATATATATATATATATATATATATATATATATACTACTGACAACTTGTATTTCTGCACAATGTTCGATACGGGCAAATATATTTGAAAGAAAGAAAAAGAACAATGATCTTTGGGATTGTATTCAGATTGTTGACCTAGAGCAGGTGAAACCGCAATCCTCTAAATGGCTCACACCATCATGCTCGGCCTCCATAGCACAGAAGAACCACTATTTCCGGCTATGCAAGCGTGACAGCTCTCATCATACATAACAGGGAACTATTTGCTATTGCTTGTAATAAATGTAAGCGAGTGCTCGAACATATCCCTTGTAATAGTCATTAAAAAGCATGACCCAGAACTAGTTTCTGTTCTCTCTAAACCCTATGATAATGCCTCGGTGCCCCCTGCTTTCATACTTGCTGGAAGTCATTGTGTGTTTGTCGTGTTGTTACGAACTCTGGTGAACCGTCCGACCCATCGAACTATCGGACTATTAGTCTTCTACCTCTTTTTCGGAAACTCCTAATCAATGGTGAATTGATTAATCATCAGGAGCTTTTCTCAGACAAGAATACGGCTTTCATTCTTCCGGGTTAACTGCTGATGTACTAATGATATTGCGGAAAGAGTCCATCATGCTATAAATAAAAACGGTGAAGCCCGGGCTGTAGCATTGAGCATCTCAAAGGCTTTCAGCAGGGTCTTTTATTCAGCTTTTCTCGATTATCTGAAAATTTTTGGTATCTCTGGATACATGTTTGAGCAGATACAGTCATTTCTATCTAATCATGAAATGAAAGTTGGCCTGTACGTCCACTCATCTACATCCTTTCGTACTAAATCGGGTGTCTCTCAGGGCTCCATCCCTGTTCCTACGCTATTTTTAATCTTCATTATCGACCATCTCGATGATATCATCTCTCAATTTGGCATCTACGATGACGACACTACCATTTACCCATGTTTCCATGGTAAGGTTGATCAGGTCGACAAGGTCAATATGGCAACTGATGTCCATAACGACCTTAAAACCGTCGTTAACTGGTGCAAAAGATAACTTGTCAATTTTAATACCTCCTAAAAAGCTTCTCTCCGTTAATTATGAGACACCTTTCTGCCTTTCATCAGCAGGGCTGATGCCATCCTCGAGGAAAATGACTCGTTGCGTCTTCTCAGGCTAACGTTCTCAGCTGATTTGAAGTGGAAAGACTATATTGAATCCATTGCTACGTCAGCTGATAAGAATGTCAATTCACTGTGCTTGCCGAGTCAATCTTACTCAACGGAATATATCTTGCATATCTATAAGTCTACCATTCGGTCACGGTTAGAATGTTGCTGCCATATATGGTCCGGTGCCCCTGCTATTTACCTGGAGCTTCTTGATGAATTCCAGAGAAGAATCAGCAATATTATTGATCCCGATCTCCTGGATCGGCTTTTGTCCCTTGCCCACCGCCGTATGATTGCCTCTTTGAGCCTTTTTATATAATTACTTTCATGGTAATTGTTCGGATGAGCTATTCGCTACAGTGCCTAGACTGTATGAATTTAGGCGCAATACTAGACTAACAGTGAGATCTCATCAACGTAGATTTGAGCTAGTTGATGTAGACGTATTTTCTATGCTATGTATTTTATTGTAATTCTCGTTTGTGGAACTCCCTTCCGACTTTAATCTGCAAAAATTTAAAGTGCAATTTCAATCTCTATATAATGTCCTCCTGACTGCTCTTTTCTCTTTCAATCATTACTAATGTTTCTGTCCTTAATTCCTCCACAATCTGTAACCCCTTGCGTGCTAGTGTCTATACTGCCCTGCTTGTTTAAAAAAAAAGATGGGCAACAATTTTTTCGAAAATTAGAAAATACAAAATAAAATTATTCAGACATTGCTGGTTTAATCCGATAAAACCTGTTTTATCACTGTATATTTGAAGCAAGCATATTTATCTTGTGTATGTATGTTTATTTGTGTGTGTGTATGTGTACGTGCCTGTTTGCGTTATTTTGGATAAATTTAAAACTAGTTAAGAAAAGAAAATAGCTAAACTACTTAATATTCAATCAGTCAGTTATGGGCCAAGCGTGATACACGCTTAGGCGATCATGTATCTTTCGATATATGACTGACGCGACAGATTTTTTCCTGCAGTAAGTTGCCATTTCTTTCTGCTGTAGACCAGTTTCCATCCAAGTCATTAGAATCCGGTCTGTCCTGATATTTACCCATAGCTGATGGAAAGAAGAGGATTCATACCTTTTCCAAGGGTATTAGCAAGTAAGTGAATGTAATGGATCTGACTGGAATTCAAGCCGCAATCCATTACTTCCTCGTGTCAAGTCCAAGTACTAACCTAGTAAGCTTCGACAGTTTTCTGCCATCTCTGTATTTGTGCACTGTGTCAAAACTGTGTAACTGTCATTTTAGTTTCTGTTATGGGACCTTACCCATAATAACATAATGGACTATTCCATACGTAATAAATACTGCGCCTCAAGAGGAAGCAGGGAGTTCAGTCCGAAGTCGGGCGACCGGCTGAGCGGCTGATCGGTTGAACTCTCTGTCTTCGGGCGGGGAGGAACCCGAACGAGGCTACGCCGAAAGGGCGGAGTCTATTTCGAGGGGGTAAACCGACCCTGAACCCGTTTATACGGTTCAAAGGGCATATTTTTGGCCGAGCCCACGGGCTCGGATATCCCACGGTAAACCGGCCGTGCCACACGATACTCTCGTGGGAGGGTGACTAAATACCGTTCAGTCCGAAGTCGGGGGACCGGCTGATCGGTTGAAGTCTCTGCCTTCGGGCGTGGAGGAACCCGAACGAGGCTACAACGAAAGGGCGGAGTCTCTTTCGGGGAGGTAAACCGAACCTGAACCCGATTATACGGGTTCAAAGGGCATATTTTTGGCCGAGCCCACGGGCTCGGAGATCCCACGTTAAACAGGCCTTGTGCCACATGATGCCCTCGTGGCGGGGGGGAGTAAATACTGTTCAGTCTGAAGTCTGGAGTGAAGTCCGTCAGTCAGTCAGATCGAGCGAGTTAGTCAGTCGAGTCAGAGGCAGCCCGAGTCGCGTTCAGACATTTACTACTAACCCTGATTGTTCGTACTAACATTTCCTACCTCTCTGTATATATTCCTGTTAGTTATATATCTGTATTGTTCCATATACGTGTTCGACTTCTCCTTTATTGGTTCTACCTTGGACTATCACCGTAGTACAAGGAACCGGACCATAACAGTTTCAAAAGACATTAAAAATATACTCTCAATTTCATGCATTTAAATAAAAATAAATAAAAGACAGGTATTCTTAAAAAAAAAATCTCAGTGTTACGCATTTGAGTAAAAAAAAAAATGCGTTTCGGGTCTTCATATGACGGGAGAATTGTATCCGATCATTCTTGAACTTTTAACATGCTATCCCTACACAAAGATCTACAATTAAGATAATTAGCAACTCATTTCTAGAATCTGTTTCTATGATACACACATTAATCCTATTCTGGATAATTGACAAGTCAAAATGACAAATCTAAAAATTGCAATATTCAAGCGTACAAAATTGATGCATGAATTCAGAATTCAAACTTTTCATCCTATTTGAAGAAGAAAAATTTAAAGAATATTCATCAGTCTTTCATCATAGCAGTGAACAAAAGAAGCTTTGCTGTCTGCAAATAGCCTATCAGACCGAACATTTGTTTGTCAATTCATAGCCACTCAACCTTCTCATCGTAGAAAAATATTAAGCAATATAATTGTCTAATTTTCTTTAGTGTATTGGCCTTTAAGAATGCTTCAAAATTGTTACTTTGTACGAAGAATAAACTCAGTGGTTTTCCTATTTTGGTTTGTGTAAAATGTCAGGTTTTCAGCTCCTTCCGAAGATCAAATGAAAGGTTTAACCAAAAAGGACCGTTTACGATAGTGTAGCATAAAATAATGATATAACGCGGGGGTTTTCTGCATCTGACATTGGCGAGCTGGTACAATGCGAGATTAGTACAAAGAGTAGAAAAATGTTTTACAGAATTGGACAAGATGCGTGGTGAAAGAAAGAGCCGAATTTAAACGAGAGATAATTGTCCAATAGACAGGGCAAAAAAAATATCATTGTTTAAGCGGCAGCCTTGGTTCGTGATGTTTCCACCTGGTCATTCGCCAGATCGTAATTCAATAGAGAAAACATGGGCCCGTATTAATGCCAAATTGTTTTGGAGAAGACTTGGGAACATTGACCAGCTGTAAGAAGCAGTCAGAGATGAAAGTAACAACACTGATGTGGCAAATTGAAAACAACCACCAGACAGTTTGCAAAAACGGCTCATTTGCAACACACACACACACACACATATATATATATATATATATATATATATATATATATATATATATATATATATATAGAGAGAGAGAGAGAGAGAGAAGAGAGAGAATGAGTAAGAAATTCATAGAGGAATAGTGCTCTATATCGGAGATAAAGCATTAGGAGTTTTTTCTTTGTGCGCATAGCAGTAATAGATAGAAAACGTGTGGGCATAAGAAAAAAAGCTGCATGACAACTATCATTTTCACACGGGAAATATATCTCGTTATCGATTTTTTATTAATCCGATAGACTTTTAGCACTGTAAACGTTGTTTTTAGTGGGTAATGGTATTTGAGTAGGCGGTCCGTTTATTTATTAAACAGTGTATTTATCTCCGGCCTTCTCAAACAGTCAGGCCGGTAGACGAAAATAAATAAATACCCTGTTTAACAAATAAACGGAGCGCCTACCAAAATAAAAGTGTGCACTTAATATAAATTTAAAATTTAAAATTATATATATATATATATATATATATATATATATATATATATAGAGAGAGAGAGAGAGAGAGAGAGAGAAAGGGTATATTTTGGCAGCATATTTACATTAAGACATGTCTCATTAAATAATTTAGACAAGTTTTGTATACTTATTTTTAGTGTGATCCTCTAATATTCACAGACATGCTTCTTAGTATTATTATTAAAGAAAGAAAATTACCATATTGATGCTTATTCATTTATTCCAAATAATTTCGACATAAACAAAATGTCATATTCTAGGTCTTGTTTTATCTAAGACAAATATGTTGTGTTTATCTGAAAATTATATATATATATATATATATATATATATATATATAGATAGATATATAGATAGATAGATATATATATAAGAGAGGTGATATATAATCCGGTGTTCTTATTGATATTATTTATTTTTATTTTTACAAAAGAGTGGTCATTGTAAATTTACAGAGCATAAATATTATAAATTAACTGATTTAAAAAGTGTTTTTTTCGCTACGCAATAATAACCATGTTTCAAAAACTGAAGCTAAAAACTTCAAATTTAATTATATAATTGAATTAAAAGCATTAGTTCCGTTTCATCTTCAAGCGAATTTTGGAATAAATTATTTTTAAATTTACTGAGTTTTTAAAACTCAGTAAAGAACATAACATAAATTCACAATTTCCTGTTTCCAAGGATACAGAGAAATCCAATCATTCAACAGGAACGGTAGCCTGCTCATTTTTATTAACTATTGTTGTATCAATTTTGAGTTACGTTCGAAAAAGAGGTTAAGTTTCGGGAGGGTAGGGGTCTATTTTTCAACGAATTCTGATATCCGTTAAACGCCGTTTTTTTTGTGGGGGGTTAACGTCAAAATGTTTTTCGTATTTATAATACTTAAAGATTCTATCTAGGGGTTTTTGGGTTATAATACGTTTTATTTAACTACAATTTTAAAATAGTTTTACTCTTAATTACTAATAGACTCTATTTCTATTTAAAACAAGTAAATGTAATAGAATTACGTAAATTACTTTTTTTAAAATTTATATCAAATATAAATATGTATATTACCAACTCCCATTTTTTTTATTTTATTTTTAAATATTATTTAAGGAAAATTTTTCACAATGATGGCAAACAAAAGCTATTTCATTTCTCTGATTCAGTAAATTTTTATTTTTTATAAATTAGTAATATATGGTTTCTCTTTAGATGGCCAGACGTATGGGATGAGCGCAGAAATTGTCTGGCAGCCATGACTTGGTTCTCCTGCTTGTGTGCCATGGTGCAGAGTCCTGTTGACATAGGGTCTTTCAGCAGCCACGCTCTTGTCTCAGGGCAGCACTGACTCCTCAAAGCACTTATGTAGGTCTCTGCGTGTTGAGTCTTAGGTCCTCACATACAAATTCAGGAGGTCTTTTTCTTTTCTTCAGAAGGATCAGTGAGTTTTCCAGACTGTCACAATTATTGTTATCACCGTAGAAGATTAATTAATAATATTATTCTTATATAATTATTGGTGTAGGGAATTTGATCGGAACTGTAATAACCAAAATTATAACTGTACTAATCCCAATTGGATGGAAGAAACTGATCATTGTAGTATAAAATTATCTAATATACGTATTTCGTAGACAACGTCTACGGTCATCTATGCCATCACTTCGGAGCACTGATTATCACAGGTTTGATCATTTCTAATAATCGACCTTTCATTAACTCTTACTTCAGTTATAACTTTGCAAACAAGTACTACTTTAGAATATTTGTCTTTTAAAATACTTCAGAAGTATTGCCTTCTATGAGGAACAAATAATATAAAACAGTCTAACAATAATTAACAAATAAGACAGATCATAATTTCTATGTTGTTTTAATCTTTATTGGTTCTTGGGCCTGATTGAAATACTAACGTACAATATTGATAATTTTTTTTTTATTCTAGGTTCAAATTTGCTTATTTGTGTGCGTATGTTCTTATTGGGTAGATGTGGCTATAAATTATATTGTAAAATAAATATTTTTTCTATAGAATAAACGTCTTTCTTTAAGCTATAGAGTATGAAAGTAATGAACGTACCGAAACATAAATATACTTAGATAGATAGATAGATAGATAGATAGATAGATAGATAGATAGATAGATAGATAGATAGATAGATAGATAGATAGATAGTGTTGACTTCAATGGCCATACTATTTATATCTATTCACGGGGATCAGCTTATGTTGATAAAATGTTACGATTATGAACAATTGGTAATCGAAATTATTCCTCAGTTACTTTAGATTGTTCCTATAAATGTCACTGCTTATTGTCCGTTTAGTGACACAGATTTCTGATGAAAGCAAATCATCTTCTCTGTTGGACAAGCTTATGATTTAATAACATTAACCCACGAAGATAATGAGAGATAGAGCTGAATAGATAGATAGATAGATAGATAGATAGATAGAGATAGATAGATAGATAGATAGATAGATAGATAGATAGATAGAGATTGAAATAAAATGATAGGTACATTCTGTTAAAACAGCAAATTCTCACACACACAAACACACACACTGATGCATTGTTTACGTAGCCATCATTAATTAATATTGATTATTATCAAATTGATAAGGAAAAAAGATTTCTTATTTTTATTTTTCCTATTTCATTAATTTATTTACTTTTATTCATTATTTATTTATTCATCTAATTTCTGACGATTTCCCCAATTTTCTCCGCTAATTTGCGATAAAAGCGACAAATATAAAATAAATAAACAATAGGAAACCGGGTTTATTTTTATTTTAATGTTGATTTCTTCGCCTTTATCAAAAGATGAAAATCACTTAATATTATTGTGAAAAGCTTATTTACAGTTTATGTCACGTACATAAAAGTGGCACCAAACCCTCAGTCAGGAAAATGGTGTTCCTCATGAAATAGCTACACCTTGGATCAATTTCGCTTTGTACAAATGTAGATGAGGATTTATGAACAGACAAGTTCCTCAATACCAATAAGTTTTATCTATCTATATAAATGGAGGCTAATCACAAAGTTAAACAGCGTCGAGCCAAGTCAATATCTAGATGGGTGACCGCTTGATCACCTATCTACGTAAAACTTGTGCTGGTGGTCTAATGGATAATGACGCGGAATTGGAAATCAGAGAACTGCGTTCGAATTCCAGTGGGGGTTCGTTACGCGCAAATTGATAGATAGATAGATAGATAATGATCGGTTTCTCATTCCTGTCACAATTATAGACGTCTTCTAAAATAATTACGTCTGCCTAATTTCATTCACAAGGCTTGGATCAACCCACGGTATGGTTTTCATATTTAAAATTCAATAAAACATTAGATTACTTATAATATTTCCTTAAATTTTTAAGATTACTGTGTAGTTAATATATTATATAAAAAGAGGCTCACATTATATTTTAGGGATATATCCGCCATAGAAAAATTTTTATCCAAAATCAGTCTATCCCCTCTGAAAATACGCACCCCATATGCTTTTCTGCAATATTCGAAACTAAAAGTAATATTTGTTTCAAATCTGATTGTTTAAACTTTAAATTACTTAATACCTCAAATAAATTTTCATAAACCTATATTTTCTTTTTGAAATATTTTTTAATAAAGAGAATTATTTTGAATTGTAAATATGGTTAAAATCAGCGAGTGTGAGGGATTTAAGAAAAATTCATTTAAATTCGTTTTGAAATACAGCACAGTATTTTAATTATTCGAAATATTACATTTAATCTGTTAGCTTGAAATTAAAACAAAAATAAAAGCTTCAAGAGAGACCTTTTCATTCTAAAATTTCATTTTAATTCTTCTGTATCCGTGGACACACACACACAAATATATATATATATATATATATATATATATATATATATATATATATATATATATATATATATATATATATATATATATATAGTTAAACCTAGAACAGACAAACCTACCAAGGTTTCATCTAAGCGGATCGTCAGGGAAGGCTTCCTGACGATCCGCTTAGGTGAAACCTTGGTAGGTTTGTCTGGCTCTCTAGGTTTACTAGGTCTGCTGTCCTTACTGAATCGAGCACTTTATTTAGTTATTTTGCCTACTCGTATCGGTTTTTTTTTTCTCTCGGCTTTGGACATGCATGCTAGACGATTATTTCCGGCTAACGTACATGTTCTTGGTTCTTTCTTTTTTTATACCTTTTTCCCTTTGGTATTGGTTTGATTATTTGCAAATCAAAACACTGAAGGTTTTCCGAACAAGTATAATTTCTTATACTTATAAGATTACTACTACTATATATATATATATATATATATATATATATATATATATATATATATATATATAAATAAGAGACTAAGTAGCCCCTAAAAACTTCCGCCTAAGATTGCACACAGGAAAAAAGTGTGCACAATGTCATAATTTTCCGTGTGTGTGTGTGTGTGTGTGTGTGTGTGTGTGTGAATAATGGCACATTTACTATGCTAGCGTTCTCACAATGGTCAATTTCTCAAAGAGCCATGTCAGTAACATTCAGTAGTTGTAAGTCTTCGGTGGTTATGCTAGCATGCAAGCAGTCTCATCATTTTAGCCCAAGCAAGGCAAATAATACCACTAAGACGCAAGGGGTTTCTGAAAGTGAAAGGAAATGAGAAGATTTTACAGAGGAGAAAGGAAAATAAAAGAACAGGTAGAAGATTACAATTTTAATATTTGCATTTAAATATTTGAAGATTGTCGGCGTCAGGGAAATAAGACATTGGTACCGATTTCCACAGTTTAGAAATACAAGGAAAGAAATTATTAGAATAGAACCTCCGGTTACATCTTTGTTTTGATCTTGGGAATTGTAATTATAGCAGAAGTTAAATGTTGACAAAAATAATACGTATTTGATGATGGCTAGACCAAAACATTTTGATTAATGATTACTTCAAATCTCAAATTGTCAGACAACACATGGAAAATCAGAAAATGTATCGGCTGAAAAGTAGCAATCTAAACAAGAAAGTTCTATATTTACGGAATCTCTTTGTTAACGAACAACTAATTATTATTATTATTATTATTATTATTATTATTACTTAGACATTGAAATGGATAAATTCTGAATTAGTTCTTCGACTGTTTTTCTTTTTTTATTTAGCTTTCACAGTTAAATTTCTATTTCTGACACGAACTCAGTCCACGCCGATATCTTCGTCAGCCGAAATGGTCTATTCCCCATTGAGGTGATTTGGGGTTGTATTGTTTATTACATATTTGCTCTGTAATAATAAATAAATTGAGCTCTTTTTGTGGACCAGTTTTACTATTTTATATTACTACTTTTAATTTAAAATTCCCTGGCTTCCCTCCTCCGAGCGGATGTTTAATCTCATCATCGTAAACATCATTTTAACAGCCTGATGAATATCTAATGGACGAAATGCCTCACATGAAATCATTTTCCACTTTCTTATAGATTTTCTCTCTCTGTCTCTATCTTTATCTCTATCTCATATATATATATATATATATATATATATATATATATATACGATAGGGGATTTATTTCTATTAAGTCAAACATTTGATTCTGTTTTCTATACATATTTACTTATTATGTATTTGTGTACAGTTAATTTTAGGAAAATTATGTTTATTCATTAGTTGAAAATACAATAAATTAAAATTTGTATATCTATATAATATTTATATATATATATATATATATATATATATATATATATATATATATATATATATATATATATATATATAATTTTTCATTAAAAAAACAAACATTTTACTTGGGACAATGATGCAAGTTCGTTTCTGTGAGAACCAATATGGTTATGAACAATTTTGTTTGTAAACAAGCCGGACATGGAACACCACTTCCTTTTTTCTATTTGTTTGAAAAAAAAATAGCTACATTTTAAGAGGGGGCGTATCAGGATAAAGAAACATAGGAGAGGAAAAAGGGTGACAGACTGTTTGTTGATATCAGTTTGGTGAAGGATTGTTGAGGTGTTAAAGCGATGTCTCGACACGAAAAAATGTTTTAATCGGCAACAACGATCAAGTGTTTAGGCACAGGATACACCTCCTAAGAATGAGGGGTGGGGGAAAAGGTGAGAATAATACGATGAAAGACGAAGTAGGAATAAGTTCAAACAATGGTTATAGTCGTAATTGTAAATGTTTTTGGTAAATTTAAAAGAAGCCAGAGCTAAAGTGCGTATATTTAGTCTGGAATTATTGCTACTAATTTTGTAATCAATGAATGTATTTTGCAAATTAATAAAGTAAGAGGTGGAGAGTGTTTTCTTGGTATGTTAAATCCTAAAACAAGTCAGAACATACAAATCTTTGAACGAACCTTGTCGTGAGTAAATTGTTTTTCTCTATATGAAAAAATTATAATAAATGATTATTGCTCTACTATTGCTATTGAGCACTCTTTTGAATTAATGCTATGAACGTTGTAATTTATACATTATTTTCGTTCTCATTACATTCGGATATATATATATATATATATATATATATATATATATATATATATATATATATATATATATATATATGATAATAACCTGATTTTGTTTGTAGGTGTTGATGATTGAGAGCTGCCCTTTTAGAACTTTTATGAAATAAAAATTATTACCTATGGGATTTTAAGGGCTTGATATTCTTTAATTAATAATAATTTTGCTCTGTCTTTTGACATATTACTATATATATATATATATATATATATATATATATGTGTGTGTGTGTGTGTGTGTGTGTGTGTGTGTGACAAAATAATATATAAAATGTTATATAATAGAATTTACAATTCCTCTCTCTTTCGCATGCATGTAGAAAACAAAATGAATTTCAATTGATCTCTGAATGGCAGTCTATTTCAAGATCCTCTCCATATTAAGTCGTAGATTTGACAAGTCAATTTAAAAACATAAGTCAAGTTCATAGATTATTATTTTGGATTCTGACGTATCTTACACAGCTACCCCTAGCGCAGCCTTTTCTATATTACCTTAATGTAGTAACAATGTACGCATCATTTTAGTCTGATTAACTCTTAAAAGACAAAACATAAGGATGAGAGATGTATTTAATGCCTGCATACTGGTCTTAGTAAATTCATTGATTTTAGGTGAAATCTTATAGATCTGTAAAGCATTAAGGATTCATTCATAGGATCCACCGTCAAAATCTTTTTTGTAATCTTTTTTGTAAGCAGTAGTGCTTACATTTTTTTTTTATGAGTTATTACAGTTTTCCAGTATCATCTTGCTAATCAGAAGTTGATCTTTCTATATATATATGACCCTTTTTTGCATCCCTTTCAGGAAAAAAAAGATGATTTTCTTCCAGGAATAATTAGTTTCTGTTTTGGATTATTATCAGGATTTTGTAGGCACGCGATAGGGCTACTATTTTGGCGAATATCTGTCTCTATAGTTTTGGCAAGAAGCGATTAAATAAAAAACAGAAGGAAAAACATTATTATTATTATTATTATTATTATTATTATTATTCTCGTGTGCCGTGTCCCTTCTGGTCGTTGGCGATCATGGTTCTCCAAAGTTTCTTGTTCTTTATAAATCTTAATAAATGTTCTCCTCTTGTTATCTCACCTAAATGTTGTTCTGCCACGCATTTACACACTCACTGGGTATATTAGGCCTTGCTTTCCACTGTCCCTATAGCCTTCAATCGGTCCATTGTGTATAAAATATTTCAAATATTTCCACTTTGCATATTATGTGCAATAGAAATTTGAACTGTATCTTTCCGAAGTTAAGTATAAATGTGCTTTTGTTTTTAATTCCTAAAAAAATTCCGTCGTTGTTCAGTTGTTCGGTCTATAGTATTCTCAGCATGAGGACTGCCTCATTTGCAAAGCGTTTCCCACGAAGGTGGTTGTCCATGAAATTGAAAAGCTGGTAATCTTTTGTCGCAAGTTCAGGGGAGTAAGGTGGATAGTGTACTGCCTCCCAGTCAAGTCGCTATACAATATCCCTGGCCATTAGCGCCACATCAGACCTGGTATTGGCATGGAGATACAGTATACACTAGTGCTTAAACAATACTGTCTCCTTCTGCTTCAGTGCCTGTTGCACACGTTCCAAATGCTGCGATTACAGATTCACAGTGATGGTTTTGCCCGTTGATAGCAGCCCACAGTGCACCACTTGTGTCTATCAGATACAGAACACGGTCTTGCGTGAATGTAGAAAGTGGTCTTGTCTGGTGAGGCACAGGATTCCGTGGTGACAGCCAATGACTTGGTGCGCCATACAGAACCCACTTTTCGTCACTTGTGAGCAATCTATCACATATCAGTACGTTGTGGTGTTGAAAAAGCAACGAAAAAAAAGCTATTACTGGATGTCACTTGTTGGCTTCCGGCAGTGTGTAGGGTAACCACTTGCTCAACATGTACGCCTTCCCTATGCGATGTAGTTTATTTCATCAAAAATCTGGAATCGTTCGGCAAGGTATGGTTGTTGTCCTTTTCTTTGGTCGCCTTCAGGACCTCATTATCCGGCTACTGCGGACTTCATCGCAAAGGCACAAATCTCCCAACATTTCTGTTGTTTCTCTACTGGAAACAATGCCTGGCAATGCGTTCACTCAGCATTATCTGCAAAGGCTTGACATATTCGACGAAAATGTGTCTACAGAAAGGCCCACATCAAAGTCATAAAACAAACATGTCCGAACTAGATGCTTCGATACCGCCATGTTACCTCGCCGCTGCTCGAGCTATGACTGCTGTGTGTGTGTGAAACACCTGAATTGGTCAAGAACAATGCTATATCACGCCCACTGTTTTCCTGGCACGTGGCGCACATATCATTAATCACTTCTTCCCACCAGACGTAAAAAACGGTTATGATTTTTTGATTACCTAATAATATGTATCTCTTTTGCCATCTTAGTGTGCCTTCGAATTTTCATTTCGTCCCCTGCTAAAATATTTCTCACATATTGCTGTACTTGCTTGATTTTGGTATTTCCAACTTATTTAACAATATATTTGACAGTATCTCTTCTTCGTTTGAAGATGACTGGCATACTGCAAAATTATTATTATTATTATTATTATTATATGGGACTGAAATTTCTCGACCTGACAAGGAAATCGATCCTAAACATATTCTGATGTTGGGTCATATGTTTCAGATTTTTAAAATTGGGATTGGCCGAAGAGTTTTCAGTCTCCGTTCACTTTTATCATAGCAGAGGTTAACTGTCTTCTTATCATTTGCTGCTTATATTTTTCTCTTAATAAAAATGCCTCACGCTTATTCTTATCTTTTCCCATGGTGTATACATGGTGCATGTTGTTTAAGAGTTCAAACATTATCGTTTTAAAACATGAAATCAATTGAAAATGAAAGTAATCGATAGCATAAGAATTTAAATGAGACTTAAAATAAAAACTAATGGTTTTATTTTTTTTCCGAATTTAGATTTTTTGCCATCATGTATGGAAGTGTAAATATTAATATTTGTCAGAAAGTACTTATAAAATTATAAGTATTACAGTTGTGTGGATTTTAATCAAGTGTTTAAATATATTTTCATTACAGAATTCATTACGCTTTTAGGAATTTAATCTTATTCCTATGCATTCCAAACATATATTTTTTCGATTCCACAATTTTTAGATGTCACTTTTAAAGAAATGTTGAGTGACTACATTTCAACGTCTTCTTTGTTTGTCATTATTTTTCTACTTAGGAATTGTTCATCCTAAATAAATATTAGTGGGTACGTAATGTGGTCAGTAGATGTGGAAGACCTCTCATCGTAACGATCATATTCTTTCTTGTTTGATTTGATTTTTGCATTTTCTGGTGGAAGAATATGAAATTTTCTGTTGAAATTTTTCAGTTTTTCCCAGTGCTATAGCTGTTTCTTTTGTGATTCTGTGACGAAAATCTCACGAAGTTTGAAGACTAATGGACGTTTGTAAGACATTGAAGACATTTTTTATCACAGATCTGTAAATGGGGTTGTATAGATTTGACAGTGGAGGCATTTCTGAAGGGCAGAGCGTCATGTAAGTAATTCAGATGAATTTCTGGATTTGAATGAGCAATTTGAGATACAATACGTATTTTTGCTCTAATGTTATGATTTTGTAACATCGTTCGGTATTGGACAAAACTATTTCTAACGCGATCTAGTCTATGTTCAATTTCCTTGTCGCCTATACTAAATTTGTAATGACTAAACTGTACACTGATATATTTGATGATTTTATTACTTATTAATTCCACATCCTGAAGTTTTATGATGGACTCGGGTTATGTCTCATCACTGCTTTCATTCCAATTCCATAGCCTTATGAAAACTCTTCCAATGAATAAGAAAACTGCAAGGATCGCATAAAAGAAATTTCAAGGATCACATAAAAAATAATAAGTTTTTCTGTAGTCGTGATAATTGGCTAATCAAATATTTGTTTCCGTCGACTATATCTATTTGATTTATTTATCAATGAAAATTTAATTGATTTAACGACATCGTATATCCACCAAAACAAGTCAATATTTGAAAGAAGACCGTGTTATATAAGCTGAATTTCACTAGATATAGGGCTGGTATAAATAAAAGTATATACTGGGTTAAATATTTGGTACAAATATTGACTTGCGAAATAAAATCTGACATACAGTTTACAGCGGCGTGAGAGAAGAAAAGTAGCAGATATTAAAGGAAATAGTTTAAGATCAGATATATTGCCCACAAAGTTCGGGTTGTTTTAAAGACTTGAAAAAGTCGAAAATGTTTTGCTCGTAAAAGCGTCTGTGTGAGTAGATACTGCCAAATTTAAATCACTCTGGTGCCAATTCCGCAAATCTTCCGATGGAATGTTATTACAGTTTGTAAAGTGTCACGTAGAAAAACTACAAAAATCGACCATGAAACTATTGATCTATGAATTTTTTTATTTCTTTATTTTTTTTATTTTTTTATTTTTTTTATTTTTTTGCTTTTCTGGTGTTGTTTTTATGGTGACTACTAACAAATGACTGATTATGGAAATATAATTGAAAAAGAATTGATTTAAGACAAATTTAAGGAAGGATTTAATATCAGTCGTCGATCGATAATGTCAGGAACTGTAGATTTGATACTTAAAAATCATTATGATATTGTATTGAATTACATCGAGAGCAAAGAACCTGAAACATTTAAATGGCACTTAACGTTTGTTGACTCCATTTTAGAATATGTATCGTTCTTATGTTAAAACTTCAAGATGTGTGACTAGAGAATGACGCTGAATCATTTATGGAGAATGGCGAAAGGCTACTTGATCGATATATATCTTACACCAGTATTAAATATGGTTGAAAATCATGATTCGTTGTAGTTTCAACTGGCTTCTGTTAGTTGTCACACGGCAAGAAAGTCCATGGTATTTCGCTAAATTTTTAGAAAATCGATTTATCTCGCATGACGATGACATTAACTAGCCATCAATATTAATTTATTTAACTGTATGCGACTTCATCCTTTATGGATATTTAAAAGAAAAGTTCAAAATAAATAAACCACAGACAGATGTTGATTTAGAGCATAACATCCGCAAAATCAATAAAAAAAAATACACGGCATATTAGGAAAAATATTCGTCTGAGAATACATTAACTAAATTTAAAGTGTTTTTGTTCTTAATTAACACGTTAAACGCTTACATTTCAGAATATCTTCAATCACATTAAAACACATTTATAAAAAAAAAATCTTGTTCTATTTTCAATTGTTTTAATTCCCTAAATCTACAGGATACGATGGGTAAATTGTCGCTAGTTTATATTTTTAATTTCGCGCATACACGTTGCTTTTTTTGATTTTGCTGACTATACAGTATAGTATGATCAGTTGGGCACCGTCTATGAGAAAAAGAGACCGAAACGGCATGCTGTAATGCTTGGCATTCGCACCGGAAGCTCCAACACGAATATTTCAGAGAGGTTGGGTATAAATCTAAGAACAGTGCGGAGGAATCGGAAAGAGTTGAATGAGTCTAATGGTGATTACGAATGTGTTTGGAGTGATCACTAGAGATGACAACGTTATGCCACCTTTCATTTCCCAACAGGGCCTCAGACCCAACACGGAAGCGTATATCAAGAGCCTTGTGGAAGTAGTGCTGTCCTGGGTTAAGAGGGTGACTGCTGGAAGAACCTATGTCTGGCAACAAAACTCTGCACTATGCCGCAAAAGCAGGAGAAACGAGCCATGGTTCTCTACGTACACATCACGCCTTACATATAGTCACTTCAGTTCCCACACTGCAACACCATGATTATTAGGTGCAGGTTGCAGTTGAGCGAGACACCAACAAAACTCCTTGTAACACCAAAGATAAACTGAAGGCAAGGTTTATGGCAGCATTCACCAACTTAAACCAGGAGACCGTCCAGATGAGATGCAGGAGATTTCGATGTAGTCTGTAAGTTGTGGTTGAAGCCATTTGTAATTTTATTGAATAAATTTACTCTTTACTTTTTGAAAATATTTTTATGCAATTTTGGTAAACCGAACTGAGAACTTTCTCTCCATTTCCCATGCTTTTTGCTTAAAATATAGTTGCCCGGTCTTGAATTTTCTGTTTTTTTTTTCTTTTTTATACTTTAGTTCACCAAATACAAGGGCCAAGAGCCACGTAATTGCTGACTGAGACAGTTGTAAGTGAGTGTAGAACAGGAAAAATGTAGTACATATTATGAGGATATGTGAGATTTTGAAAAATCATTATTTAAAACGACAGACATTTTGTGTCGACTGTTTTTTTTAATGACCAATTTTTCAAAATTAAGAATAATGTTTACAAGGAATAAATTCTGTCAGAAATTGTTCGAAATTAATTTCAGAAGAAAAGTACATGAATATGTTGGTGCATATTCATTTTATTTGGAGTACTTTCAACATTAGCACAATGTATCTATCAGGGTCTTGTTTTTTTCCAAGACAAAAAAACGATAATGTTATGTACTGTACGAATTTTAAATTTTATGATGTAAACAGCCGACATACCTCAAGGTAGGTAACTAAGTTATTGAAATATCCAAATATTAAAAAATATTTAAAACTATTAGTTAAAACTTAGATATTTTATACTATCTACAGTAAATATTTTAAATTAATGCAGTACTCGTGATTAATTGTTTAGAGCTGGTTTCAAATTTTTTAATATAGAATTCAAGAAACTTTTAGTTTATGTTTATTATTTTCATGAAGAAGTAGATGTATTTTCGACTAGAATTTTTCTAAATTAAGAATGTGAACAGGCATGCTTTTGTAAGTATTGTGAGATGTATCAATGAGATGAAAACTCAACCTTCGGTACAACTTAGTAGTAGGTTTATGACCAACATATATATATATATATATATATATATATATATATATATATATATATATATATATATATATATTATTATTATTATTATTATTATTATTATTTTCGTTGAGATAAAATCTTCCAAGGAACATTTAAATTTTTATACAATGTTTATTTTATTTTATTTTTTTGTTTGTTTGCAACACGCTAGTTTGTAGGAGTAGTCATTTTGAATGATTAAATTTGATATATTGAATTTAGTATAGTATATAATTCATTTTATTTTGTGACTAGGATCTGTGGTGGATATATTAGTATTCATTAGTTTTTGGGGGATATTTTATTTAAATTAGAATGTATTTGATTGCGATATAAAAATAATTAGACAAAACTAGCTAAAAAAATTATTGAGTAACTGCTTATATTTCTGAGTAACTATTTAAACTATTTACATTGTTCGGACTGAATGGAATTTGAAGGCGGCCGAAACATCGTGAATATGGTGACAATGGTGTGGACAACAGTCGGAACAATGTAAAGAATGTAATATCGAATGTTTAAATTAACGCTGATAGTCGTTATTGGTCGATGTCGATGTGATAATAAACAGTTGTTCATTTATCCAACAAAGGATGCTGCTTCTTTTCTATCTTCTATTTTCTATCAAATGAATTTTGCAAGAATATATTTAAAATAATATGTTGAATGAGAAAGGGAAAAATGATCTGTTGAGCGTTCATTAAGATGTAATTGGGAACACTTCAGAAACGTAGCAGTTGTAAATCGCAGTCGTTGTGGGGATAAGGATTAATTAGCCAACACGAGAAGCCTACATAATGAGTATTTCAATAACAGCATTGAATGAAAAGATTTAATCGTGTAGACGCGAAATTGTTTGACATATATAGATAATATTATGCCTATAATTGCTTATCTTAATGTAATAAGGTACATGAGACGCGTGTGTAAATGAATATTCATGAGTTAGCATACCCCAATGGATATATTGAATATATATATATATATATATATATGCAATATATTTAGTAGCACAATGCACTATAGACATATGCATGCATTAGCTTCCAATGTATATATATATATATATATATATATATATATATATATATATATATATATATATATATATATATATATATATATATATATATATAGGTAGATATGTAGATAGATATCATCAAACAAATAAATATAAATAAGTGTTCACAAATATATATGTATACATTATATATATATATATATATATATATATATATATATATATATATATGTATATATTTCTGTTTAAGTAAACAGTGCTCAATGCAAAATAACAGAGCTATTAAGTGTGTATTAATAAATATACATAATACCTCCCTCCGATAGAACGTCTCAGAGTTTCATGCACCGCCAAAACTTCTATTACCTGAAGATGGCGCCGTGCATGAAACTGAGTGGTACTATCGGTGTGTGGTATTAGGCATATATATATATATATATATATATTAATAAATATTAGTGAATATACATAATATTCAATATCGATAGCACAGTTCGGCATTTCATGCAGCTCATGCAATCTTCAGGAGCGGAACAAATTCTGACCGTTATGGAGTTCGCGTTCTCGTTGGAATGATTCAAAATTGTGTTCAAAAACTTGATTATTTAGTTATTGCTAACTTAAATATTTGAATCAATCATTTATAATTTATATCAAACAAATTCTCAATTTTGAAAGGCAAAGAATGAAAAGAATATTTATATTTAATCTTAAAAGTAAACAAAATAAAATACAATAGATATACAAATTAAATTAAAAGAGGTGTATATATAAGGGTGTAAAAATAATAGGTCGGAGCAATATATCTAATGTGTTTGGAATCAAGCGTTATATTTATAAAGTTGAAATTATATATGCAGATATATTAATCGAATACAGTATTATTGGATTATATGTGTGTATAAATATATATGAACAATTATGAATGATGTGTTCTAAGAATATTAAAAACTGTTGCATATTATATTAATATTCGTAAAATCTATTTTGTAATATCTTTTAATCGAGGTTAGTGTCTTTGAGCAGGTACTTGCACTTATGGATACATGTAAGGATCAACTTAGATCTCGTGTTCAGCAAGTTAGGGTTATTTAAGTATTTACTATAATGAGCTTCTCCATCAAACAAAAGTTATATCTGTCTTCCTTTCTACCCTATGTCTTAGCTTTCGCGATTATCTCCCATCTAATGGTTGGTTTCCTATGGTTGTTTTTTAATCGCCAAACATACTTTGAAACTATTGTGAAGTTTTTTTATTTGATATATCTCAGTTTCATTTTGTGGTGATAAAAACGTGAATTCCAGCTGTTTTCGGTAGATCCAATGTAATATTTAACATCATCGCCAGAAGTGATCCTAGTTCTGTATATTATGCTTTTAGACATGCACTTGCCATTTAATGGGCAAGATACGTGTTTTACGGCAGTTGCATTGATTTTTAGTAAGATTATTGTTTAGCGTTTTATTTGGGAGGTTGCTTAATACACTATTTTTATGTCGGGATATAAAATACATGTTTTTAGCGCTTTGTCATAACTATTTTTATTATCATCGAATTGTTAATGGAGTTGGTCCATTGTACGATTTGTGCAAATTGTCAAGTATCCTTTTATGGTGCTTGGATCTTCTGTCGAGGTACCTGTGATTATATGACTCCTTTGTGTATGGTTTGTACATGCCCTTACTTATGTCAAATGTAATGTCTAGAAAATTAATCACTTTAGCGTTGGTATTGATCGTAATGTTTAGTTTATGGTCCTTAAAGAATATAGTTACATCCTTTGTCATCGAGTCTACTTGTTTTGGTCTCAGTTCAGGAAGGAGAATTATCTCGTCGATGAAGTCGAAAGGGAGTTCCACAAGCAAGAATTGCGAGAAAAGTATATGGCTTATTTTCATTTCGAATGTTTGCTAAATTTGCACGTATTTTTGAGATGTTTATATGTTTGATAGTAATGTGATCTAGTGATAGTTTAGTATCTCTTTTTTTATAAGCTAGTATTATTTAAGCACAATTTCTTTACCGTTTGATGGATACTTAATTATTTATGGATTTCTTCTTTATCTTTCAAAAGGTCATTACTGTCATCTTTATCTGTTGTGTATTTGAAAAGCAAAATTATTTTGTCTACTGTTATCTACAGAAGATCAATAATATATACGTCCTACTGATAGTTGTTGAATATTTCTATTTTGGAAGAATACAAATGTACATAGTTCCCTTCAAATATTATGCCATCGATGGTGTTCAGGCCAAAAATTGAACCAACATTTGGATATAAAACTTGAATCGATGCACATACAGCATGAAAAGCACAGTTGAAAACCACAGATTGGATCCGCTAATGATTGAATTGAACAACAATATCACCTGGAAGGTATCAACTAGATTCGGAGAAGATCGCTTGTATTGAGCATAAGTAAGCATGTATTTAAAAATAAGTCAAAAATATTATTGGATTCAGACGCTTTCCACCCGCAGCATCGTAGCTTCCTTGTGTCATTTCTATAATGACTTTCATGGTAATTTTTCACATGAAGTCTTCGCTATGTTACCTAGACTTTATGAATTTAAGCGCAGTACTAGATTGGCTGTAAGGTCTCACCTATTAACACTTGAATTGGATAGATGCAACCATAAGCTCAATGCTAACAGTTTCTTTTTTCGCACTACTTGCTTGTGGATTTCTCTTCTGGTTCCATGCTTTTCAGCCAACTTTGATCTTGAAAAATTTAAATGTAATGTCAAGTATTATCTACTGTCTTCTTGATTACTCTTCTATTGTTGTCGCTCCTTAAAAATGTTTCTCTTTTTTCTTATTCTTTCACACACAATATCATCTTGTGTCTTAGTGGCTTTACTACCTTGCATGGGGTGATATGATTAAGAAATCAAAGAGAATAACATTTTGTGTGTAGGATATTTAATCCATATTAAAAAAGCGAAAACATTATACGGTTTTAATACAATGAATTATATTTACACTTCGGACACACGCCTAAGTAAAATACTGTTGATATGAATTAGATTATTCAAAATATGCATGTCATATCAGTATGGTCATGGATGAGACACTAACCTATTTTCTTGGGTGACAACAATGGGAGAATACAGATAAGGAAATTTCGGAATACGAAAATAGAATAATGCTAACCACCAGAAGAGCAATTCATTGCAGCTCTCACGTTTTCCACAGATATGAGGTAAAATAATTATACTGAATCATTTACTAACTGCTGTTCGGAAAGTTGGTTCACTGTGTCATGCTAATAGTTTTTTTTTTTTTTTGTTTTTTTTCTCTCCAGACTTCATCTTGAACTAACATTCGTCCGAGCATTGATTATTGTTGCCATATTTGTTTTGGTGCGTCTGCTATATATCGCAAGATTCTTGATAAAATCCAAAGAAGAGTCTGTGATGTTATCGATACCTTATCCAGCATCTCTTTTTCAGTCACTTAAACCATCTATGTGGCCTGGAGTGCCTGTGCCTTTTCTATAAATATTTTCAAGGCAGCTATTTTTTAATGGCCTTTCTTCCTTGGCACCTTGACCGCATATCTTTTGATGTAGTAGTAAACTCGCAAATAATTTTCCTCGTTTTACTGCTGTGATAACGATAGGTAACCGTAAGTTATACGCTAATATTTTTTTTCTTTCTGGCTGTTAGTTTGTTGATCTATCTTCTAGCTTATTGCGTTCCATTCACTTACGATTTTCAGAAGTTTAAATCCAGCATCAATCCCCATCTTTTCGTATTCCTGAAATTTGTCTTTGCACCTCAGTAAATTTTTTTTCTATTTTCTTTCACTCTTCAGGAACTTTTTACAGCTCAGTGGTATCATTGCCTTGCTTGAAGTGAAATGAATAGAAAATTAATAACTATAACTCATATTGACTCATTGGTGTTGAAGCTGTTATTTCTGTAGATGTAGACGGTGTGGAATTGATAGCCCCGACACGCAGCCGCTTTTGAATTCCGAGCTTTCTCAATCCTAGACTTGTAGCCAACAAAAGCTAGAGGGCCCGGTCTATCCTGCTATTAACCTTTAGCTAAGGTGGGTGGGTGGAATTGTGTGGATGGAATTTGAATTCATTATGTCTATCCCACTTCGCACGCTGGTATTTTAAATAAACCGCATTGATAATCATTTATACATTTAAGCAATATTTTGCGAGTTATTAAAAGATGTAGATAAGTGCGACACCGAAAGCCGAACATCTACTGGACTAGTGAAAGATCCATTCCAAAACTAGGCAAAATCTTGAGAAGTCTAAAAATGTCGTTAGAAATAAAGAAAAGTGCTAGAATGCTATGGGATATTCATCCTTTTATATGATCACTAGCGGTAGAGGCCGGCGTTGCCCGGGGATATAACAGTAAGAGATAGATCAAGTATCGACCATCATAAAGACTGAAAAATAAAATTGATTATTGTTTAAGGTTGACGGACACGCATGTCTTAATTTTTTTTTTTTTTTACGAATTGGTCAAACCCAAATTCAAACAAAAACATTGTTTTCAATCGTTATGAGTCTATCGATTGGTGAATAGAATTTTATTATAAACAACTGTCTTGTAAATGGAATTTTAAAGCATTCTGAATGTAAAAATAAAGAAAAAATGTGCAAGACAATAAGAAACACTACCTGCCAAAAAAGTGAAGTTTTGTTGAAATCGGTTGAAAAATGTGGTAGCCTTTCTCTGTAATCTTTTTACAATTTATGATTTTTACTTATTGAATACAGTAAAAAAAAAATTGCATATTTTGCTTGTGGTGATTCATAATTAGAATTCTGATTTTAATATATTTTCCACTCATTGTTTCTAATACAAAAAATATTAACTTTATTTGGGTTTATTAATTTATTACAAGTACTGTGTTCTTTCCTTAATAATTATCATCTTCGAAATATTGTTATTTTTTGTCTATCAGATTTCTTACGTCGGCATTTTTAAATTATTTCTTAATACTTTCTTTTAAATATTGAATTAATTTCAAATAGAACCAATGCCTTATTGATCTGCCTTGTAACAAATTGCAAAGGGAATTGTAAAAACGGCCCTAAAGTACGTGGAATTATCTTTCCCTAAAGATAAAGAATTATCCGATGTTTGTATTCGTACAATCAGTAGAGATCGTTAGATTATTGTTTAGGTTGACGGACACGCATGTCTTAGTTTTTTTTGTTTTTTTTTTTACGAATTAGTCAAACTCAAACAAAAACATTGTTTTCAATATCGTTATGATGAGTCCCCGATTGAATAGAATTAGAATTTTATTATAAACAATTGTCTTGTAAATGGAATTTTTAAAGCATTCTGAATGTATAAATAAAGAAAAAAGTGTGCAAGACAATAAGAAATACTACCTCCCCACCCCCAAAAGTGGATGTTTGTTTTATCGGCTGAAAAATGTAAGAAATCCGATCCCATATATAAAAACACACACACACACACACACACACACACACACACACACACACACACAACCTGGGTTTTTTAACCTAAGTCACTCCACGGAATCGCTAAAACATAGAGCATAGTCTGATGAAAAAGACGCCAAAGTTTATGAAAACAAAATTTTATCGTCAAAATGCTTATGTTTTTATGAAGAGAATAGACTAATTTTTTTTTAATTATTTTTTAAAATTTTTCCATATTTTTAGAATATTCTAAAATTTGATTTAAAAAACCTTGTTTCTCTTTGTCGCAACAAGGGGTAGTAAATAACATAGATAATTGATCGTACTTATTATAAATATGTTTTTTTTTTTTTTTATTAAAGTCATGGCAGAAATATTTTTTTTATATTTATTAACACCCCCATAACTAATTTTATGAAAAACTCTAGAAATTCGAGACCATCGGTTTTAGTGATTAAAATAGTTAAAAGCACAAGGCTTTGAAGAATGCAAATCATGTTTTTTTTTTGTTTTTTTGGCCAACGTCTGAAAATCAGCTGTGAATTGTAACATACAAAACTCAATAAAACAAATATATTATTTAGTTTCAAATGTTTTTATTTGTTTTAATTTGTTTTTATGAATATGGACAATATTTTCTGAAAGCAAAAAAACTTTTCAATGAAAATTGAATTTTAATACAATTATTTCTTATTTCTTTAATTTTAAAAAAGATTTTAAAAAAATTTTAAATTGAATTTTTAAAAATATTTTAACATTAGTTAAAAGCAACATCAACCTTTCAAAATGTCCGTGTGAGATTGTCATTGTCTAGCGCTTTGAAAATTGTATAATTTGGACCAATCAGATTAGCCATGGTAATTAAGAAATGTAATTTTTGTGTTTATAGTCGGACAGTAATTATCAAGTACGGAAGACCAACCAGAATACAATTTAGTTGCATTATTTGAGTAATAAATGTACATAAAATTATAGTATTTTATGTACACTTCTGATAAAATTTCATAAGAAAGGTACCTAAATTAATTAGATACCTTTTTCTTATGAAATTTAATCTCACTATTAATAGTCTTATCTTTTTAATTTCTTTATATTTTCCATAAAGCATCGTAAACGTAAAATGAAAGCTAAGTACAAAAAATAAAAAATAAAAATTAGAGCGCTGAAAGTTTTCCTTAAAAGTAACGAGGTAAATAATTTGTTCACTTAAATAATTTCACTTCCTTCCATCCGTAGAAAGAATTATCCTCCCGTAAGTTATCTAAACGTCATGAATGTGCCTTTCGTCAATCGTCAAGCGACGCGAAAGGTTATGACCTGCTTTGTTTTATTTTCAAATTACATTTTTCGGCGCAGAAGATAAGTTAATCTTGGTTCAAAAATATTTTAAATAAACAGTATAATTTCTGTTTTTATTAAAATCAGTTTTGAAAAATGATAATTGATTTTAAAAAGAATATCAAAGTCAGATTTTAATCTTTTTATCAAATCGAAAAAATGATTGAAAATGATTGATTATCTGTCCTTTTTTACCAAAAAAACAATATTTTTAACGAAAATTTCAGACGTGCTAGGAACGATTAAAAATGTAAAAAAATAGCCCAAAAATACTTTGATCTTTCCTCTTTAATAATATGAACATTAGACGATAAAATTTTGTTTTCGTCAAGTTCGGCTTTTTTTCATCATGCTATGCTCTTTTTTGTTTACATTTTCGTGGGTGAGTTGTCCCCTTTCATTCTCACGATGTGTCTTAATCGTGTTTTCACATTGATTTTGTTAAAAACAATTTTGTTTTTCCCATTTTCGGCGCCGTTAGAACCATCACAAGGTAATTTTATGTAGTCCTGTGAAGTTTTGTTTAAATCGGCTAAAAAATGTAGGAAATTCGATCCAATATATAAACGTTACACATACCCACACACACACACACACACACACAATCTGCGTTTTATAATAAGTAAGATGAATATCGGACTCTCCCGACAGTTCAAGGCAAAACTGGAAAGAAGAGAAATCTGGTTCTAAAGAAGGATATTGGGAATTCTATGGTTGGAATCAGTAAGCAAGGAGGAAGTCTTCAGAAAATGATAAAAAGAATATTTCTATTCAAAAATAGACAACTGAAATTTCTTGAACGCATAACGAGGGAGGGGGGCATATTGAGTTGGTAGAGAGATAGGGAAAGGCAGCTATCCATTTACCTGACGAGTTTGTGTGAATGGATGGTGGAACGATGTTCAGGGGGTTAGCGAAAGGTGAAAAACTGTTACACGCTATAAAGTATAGGAAGTTGTGGAGAGCAACGACCGTCCAAGTTTTGAAGGGACGTGACATATAGAAAACGAAATATATGGCCAATGACTTAGTAGTTTTCTACTGAAACATAAAATAGATTACCAAAAAAGAAGAACGAAAACAATTTAAATATTATTTACATTATTCAGACTATTATCTTCATCTTCATTGCCATAATCACAATGTTTCGTCCGTTGTATTTTCCAGCCTTCTTCAGGTGATTGGAATTTCGAACCCTTTATTTCGTCCACCAAAAGTGTTTGGTTCGAAATTACAATAACCTGAAGAAAGCCGGAGCGCACATCGGCCGAAACCTTGTGAATATGGGAATGCATGACAGTCCGAATAATGTAAATAATCATAATACCTCATCCTAGAGATATAGACATATATTGAAGTTAAATATTATTTTCTATTAACATTATTTAAATTTCGAAAAAATATTCTGCCTACCAGTGAGTAGAAGTGACATAAAAATCTTCTATGAAGACCTAAATTACATACACAGGCATGAAAATGAAAGATACAAGTACACTATAGCACATGACTTATTACGAGATTATAATATTAGGTTGTTCGGAAAATAGTGTCTTATTTCTGAGTCAACTTTTATTTCTGAATTAATGCATTTAAATCAGTCAAAATTGGAACCATGAACATCTATACATTTCTGTCATCCAGTTACAAGTTTAAATGTGCCTTTTTGATGAACTCTAAAGATCTGGACGTCAAGAAAGCTTTGAATGCAGATTCTGCATCTTCTTTGCAGCAGAATATATTTTGGCTTAAAATATTCACAAGATGCTTGAAAAGGTGGTAGTCAGTGGGTGAGGTGGATATGCAAATATGGTGAATGGTGCAAAGTCTCGTATCCCTAGTTGTTGAGATTCTGTTGTGTCATCCTGGCAACATGAGTCCAGGCACTGTCAAGATGCAAAATTTAACCACGCCGATTAATCAATGCCGGTGGCATTTTGCTCAACTGAAAGTGCACTTCATCCTGTTGCTGTCAGTAAACTTCTGGAATCATGTTCTGGTTTTATTTCAGAAACCTGTAATAAATAAATTCAACAACTAACCACTAGATAGTCAAAATAATTTTCTGTTTTTGAAAGGTGTTTGGATGCTTCATCATGATGAAGCCACTGCGCCAATCGTTTGTGGTTGGCATAAAGGGTCCATTTCTCATCACCATGTAGCATCGACTCTACTTCAAAATGTCGAACTCTTTGACTTTCAGTAAGTTCACTTGGAACACATCGACTTTCTTCACCTTGCCAATGTCCTTGAAATAGTCGATATTGTTGAAAAGCTGACACATCTTAGACATTTTTCTGACAATTTGATGTGGGTCATGTTTCGATTAGTATTTTCAAATATTGATAGTCAATTTCAGATGGACGTCCTCTACCATCTTGATCTTCAAACTCGTATCTTCGCTATGGATCCAACGCCGTACTGTCGGCTCATAGGTGCATCCAGCACCCCATGCACTGTTATTGTTGGTAGCAGATTGAAAAGCATTATATATGCTTGAACATATGCAAATAAACCTTGTTTTTCATGTTCAAAATGGTTGGTATATAATGTTTGAAGTTACATCCTTAATATGATTCATATAAAATGAAAAACGAGGAGGTTTTAATCCATACTAATGAGTAATATATTTTTGTACAATTATTATAATAATATATTAGGACACAAAAGATATATTCTAAAATCGGATATTATTTTCCGACCATCCTAATATTGTAGTATTCTTTATATCAACGAACAGACCAGAAATCGAAATATCCAATGAATCAACTTGCGAATACAAGAGATAAGTATGCCAGACGAATATGTTTGTAATAAATAATATTCATATTAAAATGGTCCATTTTGTATCTTTATAGTTTTATTATTTTCGTTGTAGCTGTTCATGTGCTGATTTTTCTTATATTAAAATAATAAACAACGATTATTTAAATATTCTTTTGAAATAATGATTTCAATGAATCTTCTGTGTTTATCTTTCCCCTTCTCTCCTTCATTTAGCATTATTGTGACAATTTCATTGTATAGTTTCTTGTCTCTATATTATATTGATATGCGGTATCGCAAATATTTTATTAATATCATTGCAATTTAAAAGAAAAACTAAGTCTTGTGAATTAAATCTCATCATTTATCTGATGAATATTTATAAAGCTAATGGCTATTTATCAATAATACATATATTCATACAATTTCTTTTCGCTGTAATAGATGAAATTCGAATAAAGAAAACAATAATTAAAGCATAAATATTTTTATTTTCTTATCTCGATACCTGAAGGTAGACGACAAGTGTAATATTCATTATCTCCACACGGCAGACTCCTGCGAAATCAGGTTTATTTCATCTGTTCAAAATGGCCGTGATTGATAGAAGTCCATGCCTATCAAGCACGAAATCGTGTTATTTTCAGAATTTTTCGCTTCAATATTTTCGCTATTATTATTTTAATTATTACTAGTCACTGTTGCGTTTTATTTTTAAACTTATTTTTAAATTGTTCTTATTTACTGCGAGCAACAAAATACAGGAAACATCAAAACGAAAATCGGCCATTTTCTGAATGGACAAGAAACATAACAAGAGCGAAGTAATCAAAGAATGCAAAGAAATGAAGTAATGACAAAAGGAATTTAAGTTACTTGTTATGATGAGTAATCGATGATTAATGTGGCTTAAGTGATTAAGGCGACGTTCATGAAAATTAGAGCTACAGGTATAGAGTTACTTTTTGTGCTGAGGAAACGCTGCAATAAAAATGATGTACCAGATCCATTCTCAATGTGCAGCTTCTTCCAGGAAAACGCTTATGGCTTAAAAATAACCCTTTGTCCAATTCCTCACCCACGAAATAGAACTATAAGCCTTTCGTAATAGTGAGTAACTTATATTTTCTGGTAGTAGCCTACTGCAAACGAGGCAGAGATTATGCTTAGGTGAAGGGGTAAGTGAACAATCTAATAGACTGTGAAAGTTTCACTCATCACTCAGTCTCTCTCTTCTTAACTAGTCGTGACCACAGTCTTATAGAGAACATTGTTCTTTGTCTTCTCATCTTTGTCTAAAAATGTAATTTATATTCATTCAGTGACCTTTTCGTCAGGGTCGCTTACCATCGTACTTGAGAAGTCCATTTCACATAAGTGATAATCATCAGGAAAATAAATGCCTAGCTCAGAAGTTTCATTGAACATATAGCGTACTGAATACTGCTTTCTCTTTTGCGCAGTATAACCTTTCAGGCCTGTCTCTTCACAAACACTTTTATTATCCAAGAAGTGTCCTGGTTTCTTATGAATGCTAGCGGGACGGTTTTTTGTTACATCTTCCACATTTTTTTAAAATTTGGAATAGTTTTTATCTAGACAGGTGAGTGAACCAAATCTTCGCTGCTATTTAACGCATATTTGTTGAGGAGAGATCGACTCCTACACGGCTATTTTACATAATACACACTACAGCGACCCTAAGGCCACAATTGTTCATGGGACTGATAATGATGCGAATGATGGTCGGGAGAAGTGAATTGATCCCTTTGTCAAGAAATGCAACAAACTAGAATGGAATTTGATTCCATTTTCCGCGTCGAAATCTTTTGCCTGCATTTCATCATCATTTTCAGTGTCCTAAAACTTTGTATGTTTGAGCTTCTTCAGTAAAACCTGCTGTGTTAAACTGTAGAAGGGAAATTAACTTTTCTCTTTCAGAAAATATTTCTTTTTTAAAACATCCTCATCATCCGTCCCATGACCGACTCTGACTGTTGCCTTCAGTCTAGGAATCCCTCCGCCTAACAATGGATTTATTACTGCATCATCACTCCCATGATCAAATCTAGTCGTAGGAACGCTTCGCACCTGACCATCTCTCCCTGAATTTGTCTCGGTTCATGCGTAACATGCCTTTGGCTGATGAGACCCGACAGAAATCATTCCTATGCGGACCAGACCAGTTGATGCTATGCCAACGTCCCGAACACATGACCACTGATTCCTCCGGGAAATTCCTCAATTGTTACCTTCATTCTAGGAATCCCACTCCCTGCCCAGCAATGCCGATTCATTACCTCCCTGGATATACTAACATTAAAGAATTAACATCAATTGTAAGAAAACAGAATGTATAGCTTTCAGCAAAAGAAATATCCCAACATGCGAATTACAAGTTTGAGATAACTATAATGAAGCAAGTACAAAAATTTTAATATCTGAGAAGTGTTTTAACAGAGAATGGAAAATGCGACACCAAAATCCGAAATTTTAGAAACAGAGAAATGAGTAGTGAACTGTTACACGATATTTGTCTTCCTGTATTGCAGTGAATGCTGAACAACCTCCTCAAAGGTGAAGAAGAAACTTGACGCAATAAAAGTAAGGTTCAACAAAAGAATGCTTAGAATACCATGGAATGAAAATATGAGCAACGAGTAAGTTTCAGAGAAAACGGAACCAAAAAGCAGGCAATTAACTTCAGAAAGATACAGTTGAAATTTCTAGGATACATAATAAGAGAACCTGGAAATTTTGCCAATCACAGAGCATATTGAAAGCAAGAGGGACAAAGGAAACCAATGCATGATTTACCTAATGAGCTTGTATAAATGGTTGAAAGAACAGGATTTAGCCAAGATAGCAGAAAGTCAAAATTCATTAAGAGCCACAGAAGATACAAAATTGTGGGGAGCCATGATCGACAAAGTCCTGAAGGTGCACGGCAAATAGGAGCTAGTGTTTAGTTCTATATGTATATTTAACCAAAAACTTGTTGAAAATCGCTGTATTTAATCTGTCTGCCCACTGATGGAAACCATTATACAAAGATTTGCTAGCATAGTTTCGTGTCAGATGTGATGAACTAATATAAAAAAGCATATAAACTCCATTTTTATATTTAAAATATATTCATCATACATTTTTGTATCGTATAATAAGATCAGACTTCTTGTCTCTTCAAAGATTATCTGATCTGAGTTGTCATCTGAAAAATCAATCAAGAACTATATTATGTATGGCTGTGTATTAGTAGGTAATTTTTAGTTAGCTGAAGGAAATAAAGATTCTCACCTTCCGTTTTGAATACAGCAGAGTATTCCTGTCACCATTCCTTATCTCTTTAGTGAAACCATTCTAACATTTATTTTGTTAAAACTATTAGTATTTTCTCTAGAAATAGCTCTGAAAATTTCAGTTTCTATATATGAATTTTCTGATGAATCACATATCTTAAGTTAATGATGCTCGTGAGTTCACCGGCTATAAAATACCCGTAAAAATTCCACCCTTAAGTATTTGAGGCTAACAACTTGTATAAAAATATTCCCATAACAACGATAAGAATGAATGCAGGTCATTATTTAAAGATGTAAGAGAGTACAAACTAAAAGATTTAAAACTTTTTTTCCATTTAACTAAAGCTGATTTTAAACAATGAGAGCGTCATCGGCTTCTCAATCTTCTCTTTCACTCAGCAAGTCAATTTTCCCAAAAAATTCTCACTATTCATACTCTTCCAGTATGTCTCAAAATTATAATACAGCTTGTCTCAATTCTAGATTTTTGCATGATTTTAAGTTTATCAAATATTAGGCGTACAATACAACCCCAACCTTTATGTGCCAAGGTTTACTTCTTTTGGCATTTAAATTGTCTCCCCTGAGCTTCTAAATTGTCATTGCATGAGAGTAAGTAAGCTACAACAAGTTTCCATAAAAGTCTTTCTCTCACCAATATTTTCACAAATCCCAATGTTACTTTTATTTTAAATTTTCTTTAAATATCAAACTTTTGCAACACCTTTCGAAAACTCCACAAGTTAAAATTTTATAGTCAAGGGTCCGTGTTTTGATAATGATAATTTTTATTTTTTTCCCGTTCTTCATCTCTTTCTCTCACGCTTTATAACCTTCTATTCATCTTCAATTAATGGATGCTATGACGATGATGTTCCATAATTCTTCACTTGTCAAATGGTTATCTCTATTCTGTAATTTTCTGGATTCGTAACTTGTAACTTTCTAAGATATTTCTTGATATAACAAACACTGCTTCTGTGACCTGTGTTGAATGATCCAAAGCTAGTAAACAAGAGATAGAATGAATTTTAACTTTCTATACATCACTTCACTATTAGCACAAATGAATTCAGTACTTCACAGAATCATTACATATTCCAATTTCTAACTCCCCAATCTTTTTGCAGGGACATTAGGGATTGTTACAAGTTTATCTCAAAATAACTGCTACTAAAAACACTTTGAAAAATCCATTTGTGTTACTCGTCTTATATATTTAAATACATTAGATTGAAGATACTTCCATAGAAGACATTAATTTAAAACATGTTAACTGTGAGAAGCGTCATTTTAATTCCGGAAATAGCTGCGAAGTGTCACCAGGGTAATGAGTCAAACAAATATGTTTTACCCAATCCGTCCATATATGTTCCAACTTCCGCTTTTTGGAGAAGCGGAGCAGTTGAGTCGTCCGTTACTGATCAGTAGAAGTACGTGTTCATGTTATACTGTTGGCGGAAATGAGTTAAAGAATGCTAGGGCTGCTGATAAACATCAGGTTTGTGTCTGAGATTAGTAACGTTGCTAGTGAAAATGTCAGCGTTATTTTAAATGGATTATGGTGAGCATATTATGAAAACATCGAATGTTCTTGTGTGAAACATACGTTTTAAGGAACAGCGTAAGGATGAGAAGGATGTCAAAGTAAGCAGCCCAAAACACAGAGAATAGATGCAAATGGGGCTAGGCTTGATATTCCCTGATTGAGGATTATTTGAGGCAGTTATTTAGTAATATTTAGAAAGAAGTTGTTAATCAGAAGATCTATTTAAAATTCCTCTTACGTGCAAGAAGATTGAAAAATGTTTTTTACAGCGAGGATTTTTCTCAAGTCTTTTACAGATTTCTTTTCCATTCATCTGTCTGCTTTATTTTTTTCGATGTTGTCAGATTTGTAATCCTGACTGAATTAAATCGCCTAGACAAGACATGTCAGGAAAGACGTGTGGAGCGCGTTATATATTTGTCTTAAAATCACAATCATTATCAGTATATTCTAATTGTATTTACGACTTGTTAGAGTGTACTGAGAAATTCTGATATGTTTATTCGCCTTCATTCAAACACAATAGAAAATTCTCTATTCACTTAAAGGTCAAAATGCAATATTTGATTCTTTTATTCTCTTCTTTATTGAAGTCTGTGTAATATTTTTCTATTAAGAAGTTAACATTGTAAACTTCTCGAACAGAAAATGGAGATGTTATTATTTTCCCGAGTTCACATGAAATATTTTATGGAAAAATAAAACTTGTTTCATTTTTTTCTATTTCTCTTTATTTTTGCCTCTATTTTGTTTTAACAAAACTTCCGTTTCGGAATTAATTATGAACAAGTGGCTTTATGAATTGAGAAACACGTAACATTGAAATAGAATAGAGTCTCATTGTACGTTCAACTCAAAGAGACATTTCACAAAACATACTAAACAATTCAGAACAATATCACTAAAAAAAAGCCTTTAATTTAAAAAGGTAAATGTTTGGTGCTGAAAAAAAAAATCAGCCGCAGATCATTTAACATTCAAAATCAATTCCAAGTTTTGTTTTGTCTATTTAATTCCGTATTTGCGTTGTTTCACGTCCTATTCAGATATAATATCCCTAACGAAATAATATATACTTTTTGAAAGTGTACAGAGAGAAACAGTAGTTAATGTGATGGACTGCCTTCGCCGATTCCCAGCGACGAAAGCCATACAATCAATATTACTTTTAAGAACAAATCCTTCTACATTTAACACTCACTTGTTTTCTTTTTGCAGGACAAAGAAAAATATAGACATTGACCTGACGTTCATTTGAGTCCCATAGACTAATGTATAAAGTTACATTCATTTTATCAACAACCAATCAATGTTTATATGTCTTATTTGAATTTGAAAATTTAACATTTCTCTCCATAATCGCTATTTTTTTTCTCAGAAGATGGTTTTCCTATAATTTTAATCACATTCTAAGAAGACAAATAGTTTATATACTGTTATATTTACCAAATATGGATGGATCGATTATAACAAAGTAAGCATAGGAGAAAATGTAACTGATTGTAGAATAATCTGCGCTAGAGGTAATTTGACCAACACCGCCAATTGCAACAAAACCAAAACATTAACCTGAAAACATGAATCAAGTTCTTAATTAGCGTCGTCAGATCGGGGCATTCATACGGATGTCATGCATGGCACCAAAACCGTTCAGAAATATATAAACTCTCAGGTGTATAAACTCTCATGTGTATAAACTCTCATGTGTATAAAACTGCTTCCACTGGTTAAAACTGCTTAATGCATGTGAATCTTGGAAAAAACATCCACTAAGACAAAGTGGACTTGAGCTATAGAATCACAAAAGACATTTGCCAGGTAACAGAAACCATATCAATTGAGGACTTCCAGAAACAACAACAGGTAAAATGGATATCACATGTAACGGGAAGAGAAAAGAATAACATACTATTTCAATCCAAAAGTCAGGAAGGATGCCCCCCCTACCATCAATAACCGAAGGAACGATGACAGCTACTGGACTTAAAACCTATTTTCTGAAAAGATTTTTTTAAGGGGAACATTTTATGAAATTCAACCGACAGCAGCACTGCCTGTTCGATCAATGAATGCCGAATATTTCTTATATGCCGAATAAAGGAAACGCCTAATATTACTATTGCAATTACCATAGGAGATAATAGATGCAATCTTATAATTTTTTTTTTTTCATTTGGAAAGGTGATTGTATAATGGGATTGTCATAAATTTCCAATGTTGTGCTTTAACGACCTTATACATTTGGGTTTGATAACATCTTCTGAAGGCTGAAATGCACACAGAGGATTGTATACCAAATTCTCTTCTTTCTCTATCTCTCTCTCTCTTTCTATCTATCTATCTCTCTCTATCTCACTCTCTCTCTCTCTCTATCTATCTATCTCTCACTCTTTCTCTATCTATCTCTCACTCTTTCTTTCTCTCTCTATCTATCTATCTCTCACTCTTTCTCTATCTATCTCTCACTCTTTCTTTCTCTCTCTATCTATCTATCTATCTCTCACTCTTTCTCTCTCTCACTATCTATCTATCTATCTCTCACTCTTTCTCTCTCTCACTATCTATCTATCTATCTCTCACTCTTTCTCTCTCTCTATATATATACATATATATATAGAGAGAGAAAGAAAGAGAGATAGAGAAAGCGATTTATTGTACATTAATACAATTATGGCAAGGGCGAAAAGGGGGAATGGATTGAGGCTGGTCTTCACTAAATATCTTATACCTAGCTAATCGGATTCACGATACATTCACTCGTTACAATTCCCCCATTCACCATAAAACTCATCCGTTGGTAAAAACATCCCAATGAGATGATAAATATTATTTACAATATATATATACAAATCGGATGAATGATCGTGAAATGTGAGGTGAACCCGAAAACAAACTGAATATCAAAACAAAGCAAAAATAAACATAACTGATGTTAGTAGGACCCGTCCAACCCCTCGAAACAGAGAAGCCTCTGTATTCTGCACTTGGAGAAAATCAAGAGGGTCTCTCGCTAAGGGAGGGGAAAAAGAGAAAATATAGATGGGCATGGGGAATCAATAAAGCTGACCCAGTCGAGATGAAAGGAGGCCAAAACAAACTGGGGAGGTTGGGAATCTCAACTTGGATCATAACGAAAGATGTAGCCGGGAGTAGACCAGGAACAATACTTACTCACATTAACTAGGCACACAAAGGTTTGTCAAGTTAGACCAGGGGAGGTCTCTACAGGAAACCACCCCGATGTGATATAGGTTGACCTAAAAGAGAAAATCAAGACCAGCCCCGTTCAAGTGAACCAAATCTTGCCTCAGTCACCTACCTTTTGCAAAAGGCAGTCGAATGCAAGCGTTTTCTGTCAGTTCTTATCTTCATCTTGAGCTGATACTCAAAGAATCGGAACAGATCCTGATGAGAAAGACTGTCGCCTCGCAAAACTTCCTCCATTCGTGTCGTCCAAATCACCATTCGGGCCGTGGCCAGCAACGTTAGAAACACCATTCGTTTAACCCCAGAATACAGGGGCGACATATTGTCACACGCGTACCCACGATCAATGGGCACGAGCTTTTCGGGGGCGATACGAGCCGTCAGGTCGCCGACATGGTCCCATAAGGGGCGGACCTGAGGACAATGGTAGAAGGCTTGCGATGCCGTTTTTTCCAGGCCAAGGTCACATCTTTCAAATTTGGCAAATCCGCCAAGCACCATATGAAGGCCATGTTATTGAGAGGTAGTCTATTCCGAGCCAGTCGCCAGGTAATCTGCTGCTGACGCCCAAGACCAGAAGGAGCGACTTTTCCCCCCCGACAAGTCGAGCTACTCACGTTGAGGATCATTCGCGGCCCCCTCCACTAGATAAAGATAGAAGACCCTCCTAGGCTGAGAAAGGTTACTGGTCCGAGGAATGACCTTCAATGCTTATCGACACTTGCAAAAGAAACCTTATAGAAGCCGCGACTTACGACGGCGCCCAGCCCACGAGATGGGGGGGAATGATGGTAAGGCAAGGTAAGGCGTCCCTTAAAATCCCCGCCATAATAGAATCTCCTGTCAACCAGCGGCGTAGGAAAGCCAACGTCGCGGTGAGCTTGTGACTCGCTAAGTGTGGCATTCCCACCAACCCCCATGACACGGACGTTGTACACTGACTTCTCTGTCGATATGAAGCTTGTGGCCCCTCCACAAAATGGAGGATAACGAGCGCTCGTGCGGCTTCTTTTTATCTATACAGAGAAGTACGGCCAAGCGATAAAGGACAAGAGGAAAAATGTAAGTGGCACACGCCTCTGCCCTTCACTGACAACCTCCACCGGTGACAAGTCTCACCGGCCGCATCGACATTTGCCAGTACTTCTGACGAGTTTTTCTCCAGCTGGAGGTCGGTTCTAAACCACACACCAAGAATGTAGACAGAACCGTCCGTCCCACCAAAGGGCCCTGGAAGATCGACCCCCTTCCAGGCACAAGCCGGAAGACTTTTCTCGATTAATCCTAGCCCCTGTTACCTTTTCGTACTGATCAAGCGCCTTCAGTACCACCTCAATATCGCTGCAGCACGACGTGAAAGTAGATACGTCATCGGCGTACTCGGAAACCCTGGCACGAGCCCCTCCACGGATAGCGATTCCACGTAACTCCGGACTGCACGCCCTGTCCCTTAGCCGGCAAAGGAGAGGCTCCAACGCCAAAGCGTAAAGTAGGGGCGACAGTGGACAACCCTGACGAACCGACCGAGACAGTGCAAAAGCGCCTGACAGCTTCCCCTCCAGCTGTACCACCGCAATGTGGATGCGATACAGCAGTCTAATCCAGCGGCAGAAGTCGGGTGCGAATCCGTCGGCCTGCAGTACAGCAGCAAGGTAGGGATGGTCAACCATGTCAAATGCCTTGGACTGATCTAAATATATCAGCGCGGCTTGCTCGTCGTCTTTTACACCCTCTATGACCGTGCGGATCAGATACAGGTTGCTCTGAATTGTTCGGCCCCTCACAGCGCAAGTCTGCTCAGGACCAAACAGAGACACAGCAAATGAATGCAAACGCTCCTGCAGGAACTTGACCGAAATCTTTAACTCTGTGTTTAGCAGACTTATGGGTCTGTAATCATCTAAATCCCGCCCAACACCATTGCCCTTTTCCAAGAGCGTAATCACCCCTGGTGAGCTGGTCGGGGACGGACCCCTGCCGGACAGAGTTGTTGAACACAACAGTCAAAATCGGAACAAAAATGTGAGACAGCCTCAAGTACAATTCATAGGGCAAACCATCCAGACCGAGTGACTTGCCTCTGCCGACCTTCTTCAATGCCGCGTAAACTTCACCCTCCGTAATCTCTCCTTCGCAGCTCACCGCTTCAGTCGGCGAAAGCCGAAGAAAGTCAGCCAAATAGCAATATCATCGACGATCAACATGCCCTCGACATCGACATGAACAAGGTCCACCTTCGCATCCAGGGTATGGCTAACCAGCAAAGAATCTCCTCTGGCATGTCGGTACCTATATGCTGAATAAACGACAAAGTCGCTAGACTGCACACATGCATCGACGCTGCAAACAATGTGAGTCTCAATATATATATATATATATATATATATATATATATATATATATATATATTGGGCCATGCAATGTTAAACATCCGCGGAGATGTTTTGTGTGTCTTCTACGTCTCTCAATTTTATTTCAATTTATTGAGTTTTCACGTTAGTAGTCCTAACTTATTAATGCTAAATGATTTAGGTCGAAATGTTTGAAGAGAGTTCATTTTTTAGAATAACCACTGCATTTTGTTGTGTGCATTCACAAGAAATATAAACTTTTATTATGATTAAATTTCTATTCACTAGAACACACTTTGTCCCTTTTACGCAACACCTTTATTAATTGATGAAGATTATTTCGTTCTTATATGATCAGTTTTATTATTATCAGTCAAGACATGACATTCTCGAGGACGGTCATTTAGAGGTGGTGTAATGATTAGCAAACTTGTAACACTAGATCACTTACGGCTGAATAATGAGTTCGATCCTCACTCGGTGCATTATAATTTCGACCTCCTGTCACATCTAAGCTGCATTTAGAAAATCACCGTCACTTTTCGTGGCGAAAAACGGACTTTGATGCTAATATTACAAATGTACATGAACTAGCCTAGGAAATATATTTGACACTAGACTAGTTTATATGTCAAAGCATGAAGTAGGCTAGCCCCAGACTTACCCGACGGGTTGTTTAGGTTAAACTATACGCGGGTATATTCTGAAAGGTGCTTAGTCTGGGCTGCTATACACCGGAACGTACCTCTTTTGGTTGCACCGTTCAGCTGAAGCATTATTTTGCCTACTGAGTCAGTCTTTCAATACAATGTGTGCTATGTTCCTACATTCAGTTCTTAAAGGAGGGTTAGTAATGGTCTCTTGATATGGTTAAGCGATCATGGGAAACGCTTAAGTCCATTCCGTTTGTAAGGTTACTTTGAAACCTGTTTTTATCAAGTGAAACATGTTTGTTTTTTTTATTGAGACAAAAGAAGCACTCCTCAAGCTAACGTTTTTTGTTTTTCTTTTTAAGTGAGGTTCGCTCCTTTTTAGGCCTGGGGTCTCTCGCGGTATACGGTTACATTAAGATGCAGTTTAACGGGTGGAAGGGGAAGATAACGATTAACTCTAGACTTGAACAGATTAAGATTGTAGTGATCGAAAAAAAAAAAAAAAAACCTTGCGAGTTAGTTCCATATTCCAGTGATTCGAATGGAACTTACTTCTCATCGAAGGAATACGGGGGAAATGTGGGTGGTTTCCTACTATGTAAGTGGCATGGCGCGGCCTAGCCATAAAAGTTAGAACTGGCGGAAACAAGGACTGTTTCCCCGATCATTACAATCTTAACGTGTTCAAATCTAGAGTTAACTCTTATCTCCCCTTCCTCTCCGTATAGATTAACCCTTAAAGTAACCCTCTACCCCGTGCCTTGTACAGGGTGGACTTTACTGTAACATAGTCCACTCCTGGCGTAAAAGTGGCTTAAGAAAATCGAAAAAGAAAGAAAAACAGAAAGTAAAATTAGACAAGAAGACTTAAACTGTGTTCAAGAATTTTCCCAATTGTATGAGCTTAGTTACTTTGAAATGACATTCTCTTCTATTTGAAATGCCCCAAGTTTTAAAAAGGTAAACTATTTGAGTATTTTGTTTTTTTAAAAAACTTTAAGTGGCTTATACAAAAAAGTCGTTAATATTAATAAGCATATTTCATATGGAGGCACATTAGAGTAATAGCGGATTGAAGAATCGGGGGGGGCAAATTCGTTATATGCACCTACCTTGAGAAAGGTATGAATCCATCTCTTCCTCTCCAGCTACAGGTAAATAAGTGAACTGACTGGGTTTTATAGTCTAGGTGAAAAAATGTGTAGGAAGTGAACAACGCTGAATTCAAAATCCTCTATATATTAAACAGCCTCACAAAGTCGCAATTGGCCAAGCGTATTGAGTACGGTTACACACCTGATGATATTGTAAATCAGAGAGAAGGACCTTCAAGAATTTAGAGACTCCCTGAAACTGGATCTGAAACTGTTCTAATGAGCTTTCATCCCTGGTACTTTGTTTTTGACATAAAATTATTTCAGTCAGATTAAGGAAAAGGTAATTTGTGATGATGGTCCGTTTATAATTGTGTTTTGTTAGTTCACACAACTCTTACACCCGGCAATAGCTAATAAATAATGGACTATTCCATTTTGATTGTGTGGAAAGAAAGAAAGAAAGAAAGAAAGAAAGAAAGAAAGAAAGAAAGAGAGAAAGAGAGAAAGAGAGATTAAGCTGATAAGAACAGACATACACGCTTTGATCTTAGCCAAAAGACCGAGAAACGATTGTATTTTCTTGCCGCTCCACGCTGTCAGTTTAATGTGGAGGACGCGAGCTCGTGCACTCAGGCCAGGTCCAAAAAATAGTCCATCCCCTGTAACTGTCGGTTCCATCGGAAACGACATCACTAGCGATCCCTCCACTTCAGTGCAATGAGGGTGGTACTGGCGTGGGTAGCTGTCTCCCGATACTGGGCACCTCTCAATAATATTTGAAGTGGTGCCACTTTCAGTAGTCAGAGATACAATTGAGTTGTGCTCTCTTCGGAGGCACACACTCAGTTGAGAGATGAACTGTAGTTCATCCACCCTAGGGAAGATACTACATTTCGATCCCAGTTAGTTAAAAGGCCAAAAACAATGTTGCCCCAATAAAAGCTCCAATTTTCAGACGCAGCGTATCGAACGACGGAAACCAAGTAAGACAATCGCCAAAAATCCAATTGCCATAATATAAAATAACATCGTATACTGAATTATTTTTAAATTATTATTAATAGAAATGTTCATAAGACGGGGTTTGGCTAGTAATTATAATGATGCTATGTTGCAAGCCGGAAAATGGTGAGAACGTGCAAATTGATTATAATATAGATCAAGTTTAATGAAAAAAATGATGATGTTTTAGATTAAGATTTAAAAAAAGTTTTCTTATTGTATTCTTAATGAAAACCACGCTAATCATTATTATTGTGATTATAGAAAGATGTTTTTTTTTCTGATAGTGACAGTGGCGGTGTTGGAGGTTTCACAAACCTGAGGCTAAGATTGAAAAAGAAAGAGTAACGTAAGATCTTATTGGAAGTACAAGTTCAGGAATGCAATTAGAACATAAACAATATAGAATCTGTTTATTGAAAGGATTGAAGAAAACGTTCCCAGTTAATTTGCGCAGTATATAATAATCATAATAATCATAATAATAATAATAATCAAATGATAGAATAAATTGCAAATAATTTGGGCAATTTCGTATTGTTCGAAAAGGAAGCATTCAAGTGGTACTTGGAATATTGTAAAGGTTTGTTTAACCTCAGGGAAGCATCCAAAAAGAGACACGTGCGTGATTTTCCTCTTACTAACATTTATTTGAAACTCCTCCCAAGTTTCCGGGCAAGAAGCACAACACCTGTGAATATTTGGCTTCGGATGCTGTATAACATTCACAGACCAACCTACATATCCACATGATTTCTGCATCTTTATATACAGACGTGCAAATAAATTGATGTATGTAGGTATATATCCGTACGTGTGTGTGTATATAGATAAATAGATATATATCCAACACTATATATATATATATATATATATATATATATATGTATGTATGTATGTATATATGTGTGTGTGTGTGTGTATAGATAAATAGATATAATGATCAACATATATATATATATATATATATATATATATATATATATATATATATATATATATATATATGCGTGTGCGTGTGTCGATAACGCACTAATATTAGATTAAATGGAAAATGCTTAGTATATATATATATCCACATAATATGTCGATACTGGCCCCGAATGCTGTATATACTCTCTCTCACACACACTCACACACACACACACACATATATATATATATATATATATATATATATATATATATACATATATATATATATATATATATATATATATATATGTATATATATATATATATATATATATATATATATATAGTGTGTGTGTGTGTGTGCAATGGATAAATTGTCAACTAAATTGCGCAAAAAACAAAACGACACTCTTTTTAAAAGATATATTTACCAAAATTACACAAAAATATCTTGAAAGACTAAAGCGTAAATTTGTTAATTAACTCGCCATTTGGTTATTTACGGCCTCCAGACGATTTCGGAATCTCCTGCATTTCTTTTGGACAGTCTCTTTGATTAAGTTGATGAATACTGTCATAGTCCCTGTTTTCAGTTCATCTATCGTGATACAAGTGGTTTGCTGATCTCTCGCTCAATTGCGCCATGCACATAATAATCAAGAGGGTTGCTGTCTGGAGAGTTAGGTGCCCAGATGTAAGAGGAGGTATGGTTACAGAAATTGTCTGAGAGACGACTGGGTTCTTCCCATTGCGTGGCATTATGCAGAGTCCTATTGCCAGACATAGGATCACCCTGCAGTTACCCTCTTGTCCTAGGGAAGTATTACCTCCTCAAGGCACTTGATGTAAGGCTCCGTATTGAGTCTGAGGTCTTGTAGGAAGATGAATGGAGGTATAACGTTGCTATCACTAATGATCACCCCAAAACCCATTCGCAATTACCATTAGACTCATCCAACTCTTTCCGAATCCTCTGCGCTCTCCTCTAACTGACAAGTAAACACTGAAATGTTCGTATTGAAGACTCTGATGTGAATGCCATGCAGTAGAGCACGCTGTTTCCACATTTCTGACAGATTGAATTGTGTCATTGGGTTCTTTTTTTCTCACAGACGTTGGCCAACTGACCCTACTATACTGTGCAGTCGACCAAATAAAAAACAAACACGCGCATGCGTAAAATTATGGATACAAAATATCTATAATTTACCCATCGCACCCTGTATATATACTCATATGCATATAGAAAGATACAAACGCAATATATATATATATATATATATATATATATATGTGTGTGTGTGTGTGTGTGTGTGTGTGTGTGTGTTGAGTATGAGTAACAGAATATTTTAGTTCGAAATGTAATACTTTAGCTATATATATATATATATATATATATATATATAGAGAGAGAGAGAGAGTGAGAGAAAATTTGAAGTAGAGAGAGATCAGTTGACAGATACAAACACATACACATATACACATTACTTATTCGCTCAAGAACGTGTAGATCAATGACTTTATGATATAAATAATATGCATATAATCTGATCATATGTACACACACACACACACACACACATATATATATATATATATATATATATATATATATATATATATATATATGAATTTATATATATTAACATATACATATAAACCTATATGTATTTTTTTCACTGGACTAAATACGCACACAAACACATACATGCACATATACATATGTATATATATATATATATATATATATATATATATATATATATATATATATATATATATATCTTCATTTTACAAATACATGAATTATTCATACAAAACTAATGCAAAGGTTAATGATTTAAATGGCAAGACATCCATCTTGCAAACGATTCAAATAGTACACAAAAACCTCTAAATCCGTTATGCATGAGTTGATCCTTGTTTATATAAATTTCTGCCGTATTAGTTGTTATTTTTACTACAAGCTTTCGTCTGTTCCTACAGACATCGTCAGGTATATAATAGATGTTGTTCTTGGTTTTTTCTCTTAGTAATAAGAGGACATCGAAAATATATGTGTATTGTATCCGAAATGCTATTAAAAATGAGTTATTGGTTTTTGAACGCGCCAAAGCAACGCTGAGTTTGATTTTGAATTTTTAAAATGTCTGCGTCTATACAAATATGGTAATGAACAAATGTTTTTACTGGTAAATTTGAATCGTTTGCAAGATGGATGTCTTGCCATTTAAATCATTAACCTTTGCATTAGTTTTGTATGAATAATTCATGTATTTGTAAATTGATTGCACGTTTATTGTAATTTAAATATCTGATCCATGTGCGACTTTTTTTGGTTAATAAGAGCGACATTACTGTAATTATTGAACAATATAGTTCATGCCACTTTGACAGTAAAAAATTTAATTATATATATATATATATATATATATATATATATATATATATATATATATATATATATATATATATATATATATATATGCATGCATGTATGTATGTATGTATCAATGTATATGCGTGCCTTTGCCTATACAGGGTGACTGTCTCGATGAAGATTTTTATTTTTCTATAAGTGTCAAAAATTATTTGCCACTGAAATATATAAGTAGGAAATCAATAGAGGTAAATAATTAAAATTTAGTTTCATTTTTATCTTTTTCGTTCTAAACTTCAACTACTAATATATTACTATTTAGTTGGCTGTATATGTCTGTTCCCATATGCTCCATTATACTTTTGAGACTAATACTGCTTTGATTTATGAATTGGTACAACAGTGCCGCGGAGTATTTTGAATAAGGAGACTAAAATGAAATACTTGAAAACTTTTCAAGAATAATTTTTTAAAGTTAATCTGAAAAACGCAGCAGATGTTGTCAAGTTTACTTTTTTTGTTTATTGCAACAACGTAATATATATATATATATATATATATATATATATATATATATATATATATATATATGTATATATATATATATATATATATATATATACATATATATATATATATACACATATATATATATATATATATATATATATATATATATATATATATATATATATATATATAATGAGTAAAATGTTTGTAAGATTTTTTTGTCCCGACACTTTAATAACGTTCAGGAATCAAACAAAAAATATTCTGGAAAAATAACTTGCACCAAATAAATACATAAAACATTGATTTTAGTAACGCCCGGTAAAGGCACTTTGAATAAATGTTAATGAGTAATAATCAAGAATTGAATTCTCTAACAAGTGACGATTTGAGAGAGTTGATGAAGATTAAAACGAAAGAAATTGCTGAACATTGGATACAGTAAACCATGAAAGAAATATATTTAAATAAATATCACAAAGACAAATGTTCAGTTTCAGTAAAGTGCGTGTAAACTGATCTCAATACTCGTATTAGTAAAGTAGAAAAAAGATGTATATTCGATGGGGCTACACTGGTCAAACTGTATTCCCCCAATGAAACATTCTGACAAGAAATCTTTTAAAAGAGTGTTGGTTAATAATTATCTTGTGAGATGATTAAATGTAGAAAATACATATGGTAAGCTTATAATATAGATATTATATTTATTATTTACACTTTTTCAATGTGGACTATTGTCCATATCTTTGGTGCTGTTAACACAACGTTTCAGCGCTCCTGCCTTCATCAGGTATATATCAATCCGGGTAATTTACAGGCAATCCGAACTTATTTCCTTTATTTAAACTAAGTAGGTAGATTGTTCTCATTCCACTGTCCATGTCTAGGGATATTTTAGTACTGATCAGTTATTACTCCACTGCCGGTAGAGGGATTGAAGTTACAATTACTATTTCACCAAACGAACAAATGCTTTCATCCGTATGAAATTTATATATGAAGAATCTGGAGCTTTAAACCTAACCTGCTTGTTGATGTATGTGGTTGCTGCTACGTGCCACGACTGACTGAATTCACCGAACCTTTCTCTTTTTACTTCAAAAAAGAAAAAGAAAGAAACTAGACGTGATATCCTTAGATAACAATAACGAAAACAATGTAACCCCATAGATTTAATAGAAGGTCCAGATCAGAATTCCCTTTTGATCGACATACACCTGATGAATATCGGACGGCAAAATGGCTGTAACGTTACGATCACAACTACAAAGCCGAAGACAATAGTCCGAATATAAATAGTATAAATAATGATAAGAAAATATAGATAGTGTCAGTTTCTTTTTAACAATTTTTGATGATAATAATAATTCGTGTGTAGTGCAATGTCAGGTTCATTTTATGTAAATCAAGTGAAACATAAATATAAATTATTCCAAGAGCTATAGGCAACAGAAAATTATATGATCATTATAATATTCCGTTATTATCTTATATATTAATATGGGGTGAGATATTTTACAAACTTCATAACTACTTCACATCTTGCTTTTATGACTTCTTAATGTTTTATTTCTTCTCAGATATCTGAGCCTGCAAATTTTTCTATTTTTTTTTTTATGCATACTCTTACGAATGAGCCAAAGGGTTTGGTTTAGTATCGTTTCAGGCTAATGGGCCTTCATGTCGTTATCTTTTAAGCGTGAACCAGTGTAATATTTCCAGCATAAGAATGAGTACTGTCTTACATGTATATTCTCTTTAGCTTAAATCTACATAGAGATGACACAAAAATATGCAGGGTGCGATTGATAAATTGTCGTCTAAATTACGCAAAAAAAAAAAAAAAAAAAAAAGACAATAATACAGACATCTAGTTTTAACAGATATATTTACCAAAATTACACAAAAATATCTCGAAATACTAAACAGTAGATTTATTCAATAAAATCATCATTGGTTACAACCACGGTCTCCAGACGACTTTGAAATCTCCTGCATCTCTTCTGTCGCCTTTTTAAGTTGGTGAATTCTACAATAATTCTTGCCTTAAGTTCCTCTTTGGTGTTACAAGGAGTTGCTGTCTGAGGGGTTCGTTGGCCGGATGCTAGGGGTAATATGTTCGCAGAAATTACGCAGAAATTATTTGACAGCCATGACTGGGATCTCATTCTTGTGGCATATGGTGCAGAATCCTGTTGCCAAACATAGGGTCTTCCAGCATATACCCTCTTGATCCAGGACAGCACTACCACCTCAAGGCAGTTGATGTAGTCTTTGTGGGAAGATGAATGGAGCATAACGTCGCCATTACAAGTGACCACTGCAAAACAACTTCGTAATCACCATTAAACTTATCCAACTCTTTTCGAATCATCTGCACTGTCCTCAGATTAACACCCAAACACTCTGAAATGTTCGTATTGGAGTGAATTCCACTATGGTGCTATTTTTTCTCATATATGATGGTCAACTTACCTTACTATACTGTGCAGTCGACAAAATGAAAAACAAACAATGCGCATGCGCGAAATTAAAATATAAAGTGTCGAAAATTTACCCATTGCACCCTATATTACCCAAATATTCATAATTATCTTGACGCCATTATCAACATTGGCGTGACATAATTTTCCAACCTAAAATACTAACCCAAAATATTGCTTCAACTCCTCTTCTAGGTCGTTTTCCTTGAATATTTACAATACCACCACTACTACTACTACTACTACTAATAATAATAATAATGATAATAATAAAGCAGTAAGTGAAATTCCACCAATGATAGAAATACTTAAACAGAAACTGCAGTTAAAGGAAGGCACAGGAAACAAGACGATATAAAACACATTGTACATTCTATAGACAAAATCCGATATTACAAACGGACCTCAAGTAAGGGAATTGGAAAACAGTGATAGAAGTAAAAAAAAGCCACCATCTTTTGAAGAAGTGCAAACATTTTGGGAGAATATTTTGAGCAACACAAAGGAATATAATCCCAATGAAGAGTGGATCAAACATGAGCATGAAAGAATGAAGGATAAACCTGTAGAAAAATGGAAAAATATAAACAATAATAATGTTAGGCAAGCTCTAACAAAATATCCCCAAAATGGAAATCCCCAAGAAATTACAAGGCACAGAACTTTTGGTTCTATCATCTGACAGCAATCCATAAAACTCTTTCACAAACTTTATCAATGATAATTAAAATCGCCAGTGAAATTCCAGAATGAATCACTGAAGATATTACTACTACCAAAAACGGGGAAAAACATATGATCCATATCTCCCAACTAAATATAAATTGATCAGATCTGTCCTGGCGAAATGTGCTTATGCTTTTCTCGATGAAAACAACATTCCTTTCCTGGAACAAAAGGGATATCGAAAACGTTCACATTGTTACAAAGTTCAATTACTAATAAATAAAATGATCCTGGAAAATTAAAGGGAAAAACGTAAAAATCTCATCATAGCTTGGAAATATTACCGTGATGCATTTGATAGTGTACTGCACTCTTGGGTCCTTAAAGCTTTGGAAACGTACAAAGTCACCCAGGTGATAGTAAATTTATGTATAACTAAACTACACCATAGGTACTGCCACTTTCTGTTGTTTGAATATCCAACAAGGAATCTTTCAAGGGGACTCTCTGTCACCCCTTTTGTTTTGTCTGTCCTTAATCCCTCTTTCCCATGAACTAAACAGTGATAACTATGGATGTATTTTAAAAAAGAAAGTGTTTGATCATATAATCTATATGGATAATATCAAACTCTTTGTAAAAATGCAACAACGAGATTAAGGGTATTCGCAATCGTCTAAAATATACCAGTGATGATATTGGAATAGATTTAGGATTAGATAAATGTGCAAAAGTAACATTCAAGAAAGAGCGAATTACAGAAACACACTTAATATATCTATATTTTGTCACAGATTAAAGAAGTGGAACACGAAACCAATAAATACCTAGGAGTCAGTGAAGGAGATGGAATGCGGTATGACGAAATGAAGAAGAAACTAAAAAAAAAAAAGAATGCAGACATGTGTGCCTGACGTTAAATAACCAGTTGAATTCACAAAACTGAATATCATCCATAAACAGTTTGCTTGTCCCTGTGGTGTAATACAGTTTCAGCATCCTTAAGTGGATCATAACCCATATTAAGCGAATGGATGGCAAAACGAGAAAGCTTTTCAATTGCTACCTCAAGTAGCCTCCTAAAACTAATTTTGATCGTTTGTATGTGTCCAGACCTGAATGTGGAATAGGATGACTTCCATTGGAACTGTCTTACAAACTTCAGCAATCAGTTTTTAAAGATAACTGGAAACTCGAGAAAACTGGACGATGACCAATGTCAAAGAACGAGAAAGAAGAAACTTTATTCAGTAATAAAGAAAGCCAACATATTCAATATGCAATTTCAAGTGATTAAAGAATTGCAAATACATTACGAAAATCTTTATCTATGTAAAATGTGTGTGATCTTAGGTTGTTTATTCATTTTTTACAAGGTATTTCCGACATTAGGTCTCTGGTTGGGACACGTAAGCAAATGCATATACAACAGAAATCAAAGGTAGAAATAATAATAATAATAATAATAATAATAATATATCGATGCAGTTGTAAATTGATCTGTGTCGAGATTATAGGGTCATTGTAAACTCTATGATCTTGTTGATGCCTTCATAGTATGAGCTACGCGAAGACTAAAATCAGTCATTTTCAGGCAGATTTTACTCTTAGACCATTTGCCAACCACAACTAGAGTGTCCAGACCACCATGCTATTTAACGAATAGTTAAGGGTAAATGAAATAGATTCATATCTTTCCCAATCTTAATATATAAACGAATTAAGAAGACGGCATTTAAATGCAAAATATTTTTAACTTCTTTATTCTAAATTTGTACAAACATACTTATTTAATTGGCTTTCTTTTATATATTTTTGATTGTTGATCTACCTTCGATTTTTAATTGAACGTGCTTGAATAAACTATTTTCCTCCTGTCTTTATCTTAGGAATGTTTTCACTTTTTTCACTGTTTGTTCTATGTTTAATCTTTTTTGCATTGTCCAAATTTGCCCTCCCATTACTTAATAACTGTGCAATATATTTTCTCTTTTGTGGTTACATCTTTTATAAGAGCCGTGCCAATCTTTATATATCCGAAATTAAAAATAAATATTAGAAAATCAATAACTTTAATACGATAGATATTAAACTTTTATGAACATCTTTGATGAATAAGACTCGAATTGGATAATAAAAATTCACAGCAACAAATAAGTTTTGTAATATTATCTTATAAAACAAATTACATTAATATATTATTTGTGGTAAATGTAACTTACTTGAATTATCGTGTGTAACAGCCACACCGTCAGTTAGTCATGTGCCATCCGTGATACATGATTAGGCGATCATGTGTCTTTCGATACATGACTGATGAGGCAGATTTTTTCGCGCAGTAGGTTGCCATTTCTTCCTGGGGCAGACCAATTGTCTATACTTATCCATAGCTGGGAAAGAGGATTCATACCATTCTCAAAGGTATTAGCACGTAAATGAATGTAATTGATTCGATTGGAATCCGAGCCGCAATCCATTACTCCACTGTGTATCCCCACACAACAAAACATTTAAAGCAATTAGGCTCCATCTTTCCACTCAAAGACATAAGATAGATTTTGAAATATCGGTCTGTTTAAGAAATTGGAATTCTGACTACAGGAGTTTTACCTGTGCTTTGTATGGAGGGGAACAATTAAACATTAAATTATCATTGATGAAATATCCGATTAAAAGCAATCTCATTCCAGGTCTTGAAGTTTGTTTTTAGCTTTTGTTTTTGTTTGTTTTGTTGGGTTTTTTCAAATTTATCTTAATCTTTTTTTCTGATTTATTGTATTAATTGCTTAAAAGCCGCATCTCTGCAATGAATTCTGCAAGATGTTTTCCATCCCAGCAAGATAATATCTTTGGCTCCAAATGAGGCCATTGCAAAACAGTTAATGTAGCTTCTGATGTGATGGACGAAGTGTTTTGATTCAGCTGAGTCCCCACCCAGAAGTTATAACAATGCCTCTGGGCGAACTGGTAAATCGTCCAGCTAAATTTCTTATTAGTCACATTACATCCCATCTGGTTCATCGTTGAATCTGAGATCAATACAATGCTTACACGGAATAACAATTGATCTACTAGATATCTTTGGGCCATTTGAATAGTGATTGTCAAAGTTGTATTGAAAAGGCAGCTTGGATAGGCTAAAAATAAAGTCACACTCCTTTTAGCGTGATTGTGTTAATCAATAACCTGTCTGGCATGTCTTTCATCAGTTGATTCCAAAGATCTTGCTCTTCAATGATTTGCAGCATCTGTTTCTCTCCTTGATAAAGTCTGTCTTTCATCATCGGCAACAATTGATCATCTCTTCCTTGCAGCATCTGTTTCTCTCCTTGCTTGAACCTCCTATGATAATTGAGATGCTCTTGCTCTAATCTGTCTTTCAGTATTTGCTTCTATCTTGGCTTGTGCATCATCTGAAATTACAGATGCTCTTGATCTTCTATAGTTGCAGCATTATGCCATATGTCATAGCTTGTGTCTCCTCTGCTGTTACTTCAGCTCTTCTTACCCTTTGACTTAGAGCTCTGGTCTTTCGATTTTTGCTTCTCTTGATTTGTACATCATCTGAAGATTCAGAGGCTCTTGATCTTCTATATTTTGCAGCATCTTCTTGACACATAACTTGTATCTACTCTACTGTTTCTTCTGCTCGTCTCTCCCTTTGCCGTAGAGTGTGGTCTTTTAATTTTGGCTTCTCTCTTGACTTATACCTCATCTGAAGATTCAGATGCACTATAGTTTGCAGCATCTGCTTGTCTCATAGTTTGTATGTCCTCCGCTCTTTCTTCTGCTCTTCTCTCCCTTTGCCTTAGAGCACTGATCTTTTGATTTTTCCGTGACATTTTGAAGAAATTACTTTGAATTCCTCAGTTCACTGCATGCGACTTCAAATGCTCACTTTAACTCTGATTTGGCTATAAGTCCAATTACGATCGAAGGCCCGATTTGAACAGAAATTCTTCAAATCACAAACTCCGTGGAATTTCAATACCTCATGTCACAAACTATCACTTTAACACTGATTACTTGTCATTTTGAAGGAATAAAATTGATTAAATTAATAACAGAATTAAAATTTTCAAAATTCATTAACTTTTTGTATTCCTTTAAACATTATATAAATTAAAAACTTTTTAATTCAATATTATTTTCGGTTATTTTAATATTTGATTTTTTTTAATGTTCTTCCGCTTCCGGGCACAAGTCCCAATGATGGATGTTCAAGCACCAGTTGATTTTCAATCCCGGGATAATCCTGATTCCAATAATGTGTAATATATCTATGAAGAGCAAGTATTTTAAAGGACGGACAGATAGAATTTATTGTTTGTTTATTTAGTTATCAGTATTTATTCCAAAATTCTCACAAAGGCAAATATTTATGTTACATCCTTTTCCTTTATAAAAATTGATTACATCCTGTTTTTCATTGATGATTCACTTATATCTACGGGCTGAAAAGATTAATTCAGTTATGGAATATCTTAGGATCGCGTGCAATATTTAACATTTAACATTTATAAATAATATTTCTTACACACATGCAGTCAATAAACCTCAATAACATCTTCTTCGTCCCATTAATTTTTCAATTAACGTTTCTTACAATATTTTCATTGAATCGGACTTCCATTTTAATCATATTTTTTCAATAAATCTGTCTTCGAATCTTTTTTAATTCTGCAATCATGCATCTTTCTTCTCAAATGGAACTCTCCTTTACATAATCTTGATCTTGCAGAAAACAAAATGAATTTCAATTGATCTCTGAATGGCAGTCTATTTCAAGATCCTCTCCATATTAAGTCGTAGATTTGACAAGTCAATTTAAAAACATAAATCAAGTTCATAGATTATTATTTTGGATTCTGACGTATCTTACACAGCTACTCCTAGCGCAGCCTTTTCTATATTCAATATCTTTATTGTCTATAGTAGCCTGAACAGGTCTAGTACACACACACATACGCGGGCGCACACACACACACACACATATATATATATATATATATATATATATATATATATATATATATATATATATATATATATATATATATATATTACTCCATCCAGTCTTTTTATCTTAAATAACAACTTAGAAGAGACAGATTGGCCAACACTGGGATTGACTAAAATTTACGCTAAAAAAATATAGAATAAAAAAAAATGATAACTACAGATAAAGTTCATTTTCTTCATCAAGTCGTTCATTTCTATGGTTCACTGCTACTAACAAACAGAATTTTTTTCTCTTGATGATGGCCATGGTAGTCGACACTAATCGAAGAATCTAACTGAAATAATTTTAATATACAACCCAGTGTATCTGAACATTTTAATTTTTTAATTTCTCAATATTTTTTATTGTTCTAAACACTTGAGTTTGAACATAGATTGCCAGTGAGCAACCAGAGGCGATCCCATTATTGAATTAAGTAGACCACGTGGCAATAGAGGAAACACATAAATAGGAGGCTGCGTGACGTCTAGATTGATCGTTATTTCTATTTTATCCTCTATACTCTAAGGATCGCTGCTTCTAGTCTATCCTTTTATTACTATACTGATCGCTATTTCTCCTATATCCTCTATTACTATACGGACCGCTATTCTTTACTCTATTAAATATGCTATTTCTCTACACGGATCACTATGCTATTCGAGCGAGTATTATCGAGCAAGTATTATTAGTGTGAATGCTATTCGAAGGCGTCTGATACTTGTATTGTTCAACGGGATATTGTAGTTGTATCTTCGATTACAGTCTCTACTACAACGAGCATTACAAAAGTGACAACGAGTATTCATTGACATCACAAAAGTGGCAACGTTTGTTCGTTGACATCACACACACACACACACACACACATATATATATATATATATATATATATATATATATATATATATATATATATATATATGAATATGATAGTTGGGCACACGTATTCGAAGATACACGTCTTCTAGTGCGGCTAGTCAATGCCTATTGCAGTCAACTGCTCAAGCACAGTTGTGTTTGTTCAACAACCACAGAACTTACCTTTGGTTTATATTGCTACTATGCTGACCAGACCATAGATTCTGGAATAAAGTGTGTTATCATGCATGATCAGCAAGGCCAGCACGCACAAACATTCGATCACGATGACTTGTGAATTCATGCTAGCATAGCCATCGACGCCTCCTAATTGTTGCATCTACCCAATTTCACTCACAAGGCTTGGGTCAACTCGTGGTATGGTCAGAAACTTTCTAAAATGTGCTGCACGCTGGGATCGTCTCCTTTACACCGATAACATCAGTCTTTTTGCTGACAAATCCGCCATGGGGAGATAATCCATCATTAAGTTTTGACGCCTTATATGTCACTTAAGAAAAGAAAAAAAAGCTCTCAATTTAGAGAACACCAAAAGAAAATCCTCGAGAGTGTCGTCATTGAATATTACCCAAATATTAATCTACGTCCAGGCTTTTTCCCTATTTCACCTTTCTTAACAGAATTACTACTCTCCCAAATAAACGTACACAACAGTATCAAGAAATCTAAAGAAAATGATTGAATCCGTAAACACAGCAATAAAAACAACATCTCCATAGTAATTGACGTCATTTTCAGTTAACAGTATGAAAATAGCGTTCTCTAAATTCTTCCAGTTGCTAAGGACATTTTGTTTTGTTATTATTAGTTACTTTGCTTAATAAATTAATTTCGTTTTCGCCTTGAAAAAGTCCACATTGGACTAAATGCGTCGGCAACTATTACAATTTTCTATTGTCTTATATATATATATATATATATATATATATATATATATATATATATATATATATATATATATATATATATATATATATATATATATATATATATATATATATATATATATATATAAACTATGGATAAATAGTATGACAATCGGTATAGGAGAAGGAAAAAGCAGGAAAAACTCTGTATTCAAAACATGCAACAACTATGGATAAATAATAGGGCACTCTGCAGCTGTGCTTGTCAACCAGCCTAAGAAAAGGGCAATCCTGAATTAAAATCCAGACCCGGTGTTCCGAAGACAGTTCGAGATCATATTCAATTTTGTTCTGACAATTCCTACGACGACGCTCCTGCCAAGCTGTATTTGCAAAAGACTTCCCCTGAGACAGCATCGGTGGTGCAATCCCGCCTTAAAAATTCTGTCCAGTCCTGGTCCCTGGAAAAGGCATAATTCTTTGGCGCAGATCCATCGTCTCTCGCATGGCATATACATATATATATATATGTACCATAATTAATTCATCGTCTAGAAGAATCCTCATCAGAATGCAGAAAACACTGGACAGCCGTTTCACCTTATTTTGGGGACTCATCACCTGTGCGCATCCAATACCAAAAATCTAGCGTCAGTACCCACTGGACCAACGTGTCTCGGTAACGGAGAGGTGACCAGACACCATATAGCGTCAGCTCTTCACAAATTCTGTCGTGTGACCCATCCGTTTCTACTTATAGTCACTTATGAGTAACGTCTTCTCTCTATATATCTGCTTCATCCGTAGCATTAGAAGCCGGTTCAAGCAGTGATATATATATAGAGAGAGAGTGAGAGTGAGAGAAATTAAGGGGTTTTGAGTAATCATAACTAATTCATCGAGTCTCGAAGAATCCTCAGCTGAATGCAGAAAGCACTGTATGGCCGTTTCGTTTTATTTTTGAGACTCATCAGCAGTGCGCATCCACGAACCAGGAGCGTTACCATATTAGAAAAAAGAAAATCTAAGTTCATGTAGTCTTTTTTAGTTTACTTCTAATTTATGAGAAAGCTGTGTGTGCTTGATGGTTACTAAGTTGGATCCTCCTTCCTTCAATAAGTTGTGTTGAAAGATCTGCGGAAATGTACGTTGAAGGGGTTATCACTAAAGCAAAACTAATGTAGTCAGATGATCAGATACAAGTCCTCTGTTGAATTATTGTTTTATTAGTAAAAATCTCGGTGATGGGTACTTTTGAAATACACCATGTGGAAAGGCACTTGATAATAGATGTAAAGCATTTTACTGAAATAGGATTACAAATTCTACATACATTATTTTTTTAATAAATAAAATAAAATAAATTTATTGAATGTCGAACCGGAAATAAGCAAATGGCAGTATATATCGGTTGGCATTGTTTGTTATGGGAAGAGAGCATTATTTATTCACTTTTATTGGTCATATGGAAAATCAAATACAACCTAGTGAAATACTTCCACATAATTAAAACAAATACAATTAGTAGTAATTAATTAACTAAGGAAATTACGATAATCATAAAATTACAAATTAAAGATCGGCAGTGCTAGCACGAATGACAATATGTTTTAGTACGCACACATGATGTTGAGTCAAGACGATTTCTTGGTAACACCTGTCCACTTGTCACTTCCAAATATTTTCAACAATTAAGTCACTTTAATTCAATTAATATCCTCTATACTATCTTCAAAAGTGATGTAACTGTTAAGATTTATTAAAATATTTTTTCTATGAAAAACTGCTGTTCTTAGTATTTGATCGTCTGTCAATCTACATTACACTATCCATAGTGTCATATATTGAATCAAATATTCTAGAAAGCAATTACATATTTCAGTAGGGCCCTTCGCTGTCAGTCAGTCATTATAATAGTTTCAGCAATATGTCTTCTGGTCAGTTCACGCTGACAATACCGATTATTGTCTGATCACATAAGTAGCATCACAACTGGTGTGTAATTAGTTGTATAAGCAAATAAAAGTAGCAGGTTGTGTAGGCAGGTTTTAGCATTGTATCTTGTATTGGGTGAAAATTAGTAAAAAAAAGTACATATGTATTCATTTGAAGACAAAATCGAATGCTTGAAATGTTACCGGAATCGCCGATACCGAAATAGATACGGTGTTATATCGTCGATATTAAGTTTTTGTTTTGAGGGTTTTTTTTCTGAGATCTCCGGAGGAATATAAAACCAAAAAATAGAAAGAATGAAGTAATAGGATAGCGTCTACTAACTGGATGATAATTGTTGCAGTAAAATGGACTGAAAATTTTGAGAAGAAAATTAAAAACAAAATACGTTGAAAAATCATGTTTTAAGATAATTCCAAGAAGAAACTAGCTCAAATTTAATTAAATTAAATTAAGTAAGATTGAGGAAACGCAAGACTACCAGTCCTACCTTCCACCGATAAGGAAGAGACCGTTAAGATATCCGCGAAGATGCCAGGCAAAATAAAAACATGTTTCCAATCAACCATCCAAGAGAAAAAATATTCCCACTTTTTCGTCATTATAATTTCGGTGACTTTCGTCTAGAGAAAATTTTATATCCAAACATTAATTCAGATTCCTTTAGATATAAGTGGTAAAAAAAAAATAATTGCTATTTTGAAGTGACTATGGAAAAGAAAGCTGTGTCTGCTATTCGATCGTAAAACAAATGCAAAAGACAGAGAAAAGATAAACTTTCCTTTTAAGGATAGTGGAAATAGATTTTTCTTTCTCTAATTATTGGGTAGTCTGGTCGACCCAAAGGTTCCCAGCATGGGCAAGCTGATAGATAAGGACTAATGACTGAAAATCCCTTTTGTCATCGCTGCGCGATTTATCAGACCAGCCTGAGGAAGTCAAGCTGAATACAACTGTTATGAAAATGAAAGAATGAACAGAAGGTGAAGGAAGAAGAAAGAGAAGGGAGAGAGAGAGAGATGGAGATTAGTACGGCCTATATAGTACAATGGTATGAGGTGAAGCGTAAAGACAGTAGGAGTTAAAGGGTAGCTTTACCTCTCTGACCACAATCAAAAGAAGAAAAATTTGGAAAACCACTTGAGTAAATGTATTTTTGTATATGGAAATTTAGAAAAGATTGATACTTAGGTTAGAAGACAATCGAACCCAGATCTTAGTCAACCCCACCCAGAAGCAGGACTCCAAAGCTGGAGATTTTGGTCTCAAAAAAGATTTAAGATAACATAATATTCAACAAGACAGACAGACAGACACATTAGAATTCGCATCGTTCGCCGAGACATCCTGACCTTGTGCCAGACATGAAGACAAGAACTTAGAAATTGAAGTTACTATTAAAACAAGCTGCAGACATCAAAGGGGTCCCAGTGTCGTTTGTTTATAACAACAAATGGGGGGGAGGGTTAAAACCGATGTATACAACAAAACGGTTGTTACATTTTTAATCCGAGTTAATTCTTTATTCCAAAGGATTATTGTTTGTTTTTTTTGTGTGTGTGTAGCTCCCAAATAGGCGAACCGTCTTCACTCTAAGTTTGCTTCATCTTCTCACCCTCTGAGATAAAAAAAAAACAACGTGGCAGAGGACTAAATGGTCACGAACAGACAAACTTCAGTTAAATTGAGTGGAACCTTGCCATCAACACGATATCAGCGACAAAACGAGTCACGCGCTACGAGTGAAGATTCAGCTAAATGGTAACCACGGCCGTCTGACGGAACTTGAGGACCGACGACAAGGAATGTATGAGGCACAAAGCCGAGTGTAACGTTGGTTCCTCCGAGCCCGTAGGCTCGGCCAAAATATTCCCTTAGAACCCTTAGAGCCATTCGGCAAAGCTTCGTCCAGGTTCCTCTCTGCCAAAGCAGAGAGTTCGACAGAAGTCGCACACAGAGACTGCTGTCACGGGCCGACGACAGGGGTACATATTTGGATACCGCTGATAAGAATCAACACAGTGGCGTTATATTATTGGTTGCCATTGACCAGATTTGACTTGGGAATTGCACAGGATTGTCTAAATAACATATTTTAAGTTTTCGCTAAATTTTCTGGCCATCTGTTTTAACGTTTCTGTTTCAAACTTTAATAAAAGTTTATTTGAAGCATGGAAATTCCTGACTCTTATTAGTGGTTGTAAAATAGATATTTTAGGGTGTTTATTTTTGATTGGGATGCAGAGAAATCAAATTTGGACTGAGTAGGAAAATATAACGCGGTACGAACACGTGTAAGCTGTTTTAACCCCCGATTTACCAGTCGAATGAGAAATAAAATGTCAAACTGCCTGGAAGAACTTGCCGACCCGAAATGAAAATACATATTGATTTTGATCAGTTTTCCAAGGAAAGCAAAGTATCGTCAGAATTGAATGAATTTAGATGCACATATAAACTGAAGTATATTTTATGAGGTGTTCCAAACATGGAATGAGTGTCAGTAAGCTCATCTCGAAAATTAGTACCAAGTTCGATCTCGGTGAATGTCTCACTGGCGGTGTGTAGCATTATAATCTTCTGAATAATAAATTATATGGAAAATGTAGGAAGACAAAAACAAGACAATGAGTTGCAGAGAATTTTATGTTTATTAAAAGTCAGATAATTAAAGAAATATTTAGCCGCTTTTAAATAAATTAGAACAGCGTCTTAAAGTTACCCTCTTCAAATACACGACATATAATGAGGTGAACAGAAATAGATTTCAATTATTATTTTCGAATATTAATTATAAAATTATATTGTTTGATGAACATTTCAACGATTGTTTCACGAATTCGTTCTCACTTCATTATTTCTCAACATATTTTTCTTTCATAGCTAAAAAAAAATTTCTTAATTAAAATATTTTTTTACTTTCTTCTCGCTAGTTTTCTCAGAATTTTGGCCGACATTCCCGCCTTCCTTTTATCTTTCCTTCCTTCTTTAGTTTTCGCTTGTCTTCCTCTTTCCTTCTGGAAATTTCCTATTTCTTTTTATTTTCTTTCCTCTCCCGATTTTCCTTTTCATTTTTTCATTTCTCATCTTTAATTAAGATTTCTTTCCTTTTCCAATATTTCTTTCTTTCTTTCTATTTTTCTTTATGTTTTTCATTTTTGATTTTTTAAATTTCTCTGAGTTTATTTACAAATCTTTTCATTTATTTCCTTTTGGAAAATGTTCTTTCTTTTCTTCCTTCTTGCTTTCTTTTTTTCCTCTTTTTTTTCTTTTTTTAATTTTTTATCTTTTAATTAACTTTCTTTCTTTTTGCATTTCTTTCTTTTTAATTTTTGTAATTTCCCATCCTTTATTCCCATTTTTTTTTTTTACTTATTTTCTTTTTCAATCTTTTTCTTTCTTTCTTTTTTTCAATTTCTCGCCCTTTCTATTTCTCTTTCATTTATGTGATTTTTAACTCTTTCTTTCTTTTGTTTAACTTTATCATTATTCATTCCAGACTTCATTTATTGTTCCGGTTTTCTATTTCTTATTCCTTCTATGCTTTTTGTTTTCATTATTTTTCTTGTCTATTCCGTCATCCTATTTTATGGTTTCCAGCTCCCCGCTAGTTTATCATCAATCATCTTTCTTTCATTTTCCATCTTTCTTCAGCCACTCATTTTCTGAATTATTCATCTTCCTTCTCGCTCCTTCTCTCTTTCCTGATAACAACCTTATCTGTTTGTGTATCTTCAGTTTGTCTAAATTTCCGTTTTTCGCTCTCCTCTCTCTAAGTTTTCTCTACTTTTTATCAAGCGTATACATGGTTGTCAAATCATCCTTCTGTACAACCAGACATTTGTATTCTCATAATCATGATAGTCAAGACTGGCGCATTGTCATCATCATTTTCTTAATTGTAGAAACTTAATTGTCTCTTGTGTGTCTGATCTTGCCAATTTACTTGTCAGTTTTGGACAATTGAAAATCCTATTAGCATAAAACAATGCAGGTTCGTCTGATGAACGTTTAAACCAATCGATCGACCATTTTCATCTTCTTTAGTCGTACGTGTGCACGAGATATTTATTTTTCACTTGGTAGAAAGAGAAAATAATGTTATTTAAGCGAATGAATTTCTAGTTTACATAAGCTGTAATGGGTGTTTGTAGGATATATATCCTACAAAACATATTGCAGCATTAGTATCCGAAACAAAATTAATAACGACGCGCTTCGCCAAGAGCGTATGCCCCCTTTGATTTCTTCGGGTTGAATGAAAGCCTTGCGATCTCCGAGGTAAGCAACAACCATAAATCAAATTAAATTAAATTACCTTATTACCTCCTATGTCCAGAACTCAGCCTAATTGTTTATTATTTATCTATTAAGTCCACCGAAACTAGAGAGTTTTAATATATATATATATATATATATGTGTGTGTGTGTGTGTGTGTAATTCCATGAAGATACGTGTACACACTCACCCAAGCATATACGTATATTCCCAACCAGGCATATACATATATTAGATCCTATTTTTGTAAACCTGTACGAACATGTATGTACACATATACATGTCTACTCATATATATATCTATCTATGTGTGTGTGTGTGTATGTGCATATATGTATGTACACATATACATGTCTACTCATATATATATCTATCTATGTGTGTGTGTGTGTATGTGCATATATACACACAAACTTTTATGCACACAGACACACACAGACACACACAGAGACAGACACACACATACACACACACACACACACACACACATATATATATATATATATATTTATATACACAACTATTTGTTAAATATATATCCAGGCCGGTAAATGTAGTCAATACTGTTTATTATAAAAAAGAATTTACTGAAATATTTGTATCTACAAAAATAACGTACAAATAAAAAAATATATTAAAATAATTGTCAGTCTTAGTCCATTTCATAATATATAATGTCAGTTGTTTTCGTTAGAGAGAAATCATGGGAAATTGGTTTATATATATATATATATATATATATATATATATATATATATATATATATATATATATATATTTTTATTATTATTTTTAGGGTGCGAACTTTTCCTTGCTATTATGGGTGGCATTGTCATATCTGGTTTGTTTGTTTTTCTTTCATTCTAACCTGAGGAATCTAAAAAGTTTGATAATAACTACAACATATGTTAACTGATGATCAAAATATTTTCCTTCATTTTCTATGACCCGACGCCAACGTTCTCTCAGTTTTGAATTTCCGTCTTGATAAAATGAATTTGACGTCGATGTAATAAGATTTTGAATTAAATGTTGAACGTCGAAAACCTTTTCAAATTTCTGGCCAGGTGAACAATGCTAAATTGGTTGAAGAAAAAGATGATAGCAAATCTGTTGAATATGCCTGGGAGAAAAAATTTTCCCATCTCAATTCGATTACTTTTTTTTTAATGTTGTCCTCCAGCAGTATTACTTTCCGGTTTATATGTCCTATCTATGGCTTCTTTTTCTTAAATTGCAGCGATCAAACTTCGAATGCTGCGCAGTCAAAATTTCCCCAGGCTTCAGTCAATCATAAATCATTTCGCGTTTCATATCCCACTAATTATATTATAATATTTTTTTATTATTTAATTTCGTAAAAATAATAGTTTTTTTTTTCTTGCTGACGCATAGTTTGTTTTTTGTTGTTGTTGTTTTTGTTGTTGTTGCTGATACAATGATTTTCGACACTTAAGATTCTCGATGTGAATCCACTTTTCATCTCCAATGATGGGAAAAGAGTTTTTCTTCGCTTGATGCAGGAAGTAAATTTCTGTTGGAGAAACATTGTCTAGTGTTTCGCTCTGACAATTAATTGGGAAACCATTTCCGTGCTTTTTCTAACTTACACATACTGTGCAAATACTAGGTTGGCCAGAAAGTCCTGATCTCTATCTGATAGAATTTTTAATGAGCACTGCATTTTGAACTAGATCCATACGGTGTCACCATCAACGCTAAACGGTACTGCCCTCAGCTAGACTGCGTGTGCGACAAACTAAAAAAGTAGTATGCTGCTTTAATCAAACGATGTCGGGCTTTGTTTCAGCAAGGAAATACGAGACCACACACGGGAAGGTCGATTAAGGAGAAATTCAAACAGATGGACGGTATTAAGATTCTTCGACCTCCAACATTCAGTTCCGATGCTACTCCGATTGACTATGACCTTTTCCGCTCAATGCCACACTCCCTACACCAATTCTATTCGTCAATTTGCCAACATATAAAGGGAGAACCTGAAGTATTGCATGTGCATCTTATTTGCCAAACTCTAACCTTTTTAGCATATGAAAAATGAACATTAAATGCAGAACACGGGTAACGGCTTCTAAACTGTATATTATGACGCTAAATTAAAAAAAGGAGTGTGTAAGGGAAAATTTGCACGAAATCCATGTAAATACATAATGGCTTGGATCTCGATAACGAGCCCATCCGTCTGTCAGGGCGACTAGCAAACATTATTGCAGATGCCCGCTCAAGAAATATTGTTCACCTGTTGTTTATGCTTCAACTATGCTGAGAAAAACTTGCTGTTTCTGTGAGAGTGCGCATAATTTGCCGTGATCATTTTTTAAGCAGGCCGATACGCCTAACCCCTCGGCTAAGATGAGATGGAACTTCGTTCTAGCAAAAGCATCTACGGATTATGGACGGTTTCGTATACCCAATTTTACTCATAAGGATTGTGTTAATCCGTGGTATGTCTTTCAGTCACTATCCAAAAGTTTAAACGTTCTAACCACTCGGCCATATATATATATATATATATATATATATATATATATATATATATATATATATATATATATATATATATATATATATATATATACCGACATACGTTGCACTTTTTATTTTTCCGTTATTCTTTTATATATGTGGCCTGATAAATTGCGTTTAGCATTCATATATATATATACAATATATATATATATATATATATATATATATATATATATGCGCACTGCTGATGAGTCCCAAATATAGGACGAAACGGCCGTCCAGTTTTTTCTGCATTCTGTTGAGGTTTCTTCTAGACCCGATGAATCCCTTTATGATTATCTCAAGTCCTCCTAATAATTTTTATCACTTGTATATCATTGCTTGAACCGGTTTCTAATGCCCTGGATGCTTTGTGATAGTATTCGTGGCTCGTGGGGGCACAGCCCTATGGGTAAGGGAAACACGGATGAGTTCCTTCACGGAATATGTGATCGAGCGGCACTATATCGAGTCTAATTCCTTACTTCTTCGTCACTGAGGTCCGTTGGCACAGTTGGTCCGACGTTTACCTCATATCGTAACTGTCCGGGTTTCAATTCTCGATATTGGATGCGCACTGCTGATGAGCCCAAAATATAGGACGAAACAGCCGTCCAGTGCTTTCTGCATTCTGTTCAGGTTTCTTGCAGACTCGATGAATTATAATTATAACAAATCCTCCTAGTACTTTCTATCATATATATATATATATATATATATATATATATATATATATATATATATATATATAAAAGCATATTGAGGAATCGGAGTTTAGAATCCATTCACTTACGTGCTAATCCTCTTCTTCTCCCTCCAGCTATGGGTAAATGGCAGGACAGATTGTGTTCTATAGCCTAGGGTGCCTGCTGATCTAGGAGAAGGACAAATCTCAAATCAAAACCTGTGGAGCCCTTGTGGTACGTAGAGCACAAGGTCTCTATATTTGGCCCTTCAAAAAATGTGTTTAGTTCTGCACAAAGCCTTCACCTCTATAATCAAATCATATTTTAAACTACATTGTCCGGCTGTCGGTTCCAAGGAACTGAATTGCTTGACGGGAGAGTCCACTATATATATATATATATATATATATATATATATATATATATATATATATATATATGTTGAAATGATCATTTAAATTCTCCACGTTCGACGCTAGAAAAAACAAGATTTTTTTTTTTTTTACATTTTCAAGGTTCCAAAAGGATTAAAATCGAGTTGTCATGGATTCATATAGTGACGTAGGTTATGGAAACAATATCATAATAACATAGTTTTCTTTATTATCAAGTACAAAACTCAAAAGTGAAATTATTTTATTCTTTGTTGAAACAATATTTAAGTGAATGCAATGGACTCAACTGGAATTCGAACTCGGCTCTCCGATTCCACAATACGATTTGCAATCAAATACTCCCCAGTGTCTCCTTACATGCTGAACCTAAGGCTACTTTAAAACAAAAAACAAAAACAATGTTAAGAGTAACAAATGGCAAAGCTATGATTGTCCATGCCTTGAAGGGACAAGGCTCATAATAGAAGTAGAAGAAAATATTGGCTTTTTATATAACTCGTGATACAAAGGGAAATATATTTAAAGGCATCATTTGTCATAAGTTTTATAGTTTTTTATGGAATTTTTTAAAAGCAGTTTTTCAACTGTTATACCTTGCTTCATTCAAGATATTTCCTCTGTTTTTTTTTTTTTTTTGTTTTTTTTTTTTTGTTTTGTTTTTCCTTTCCTATAAGCCGCTAGCCTTCGTTAGAACTGCTGTATTTGTTGAAATTCTGCATGGGAAATCATATTCTCTCATAGACTAATTTTACCAAAATTTCCATTCATTAGGATTTCTTCCAAAGTAGTTTTGTTTGACACCTTCATATTTATATTCTTTTAATTTTGAATCAGTAGCTTTCATATAGCGTTAATATCTCTGTTTGACCTCTTTATTTATTGGACTATAACATGTGTTTCTTCTAAGAAATATCAAATTTTCTTCGGTTCTTTTTAGTATCTTCTTTTATTCCTTTCCATAACAGTTGTTTTCCCCCTTTTTCCATCCACCCATGATCAGCCAAGCCTGTTTTTAGAATCTCTCAACAGATTACAGATATTTTAATACGGCTCAAGATACAGATCGTCTGTTGTTTGCTCAATTTTCGGCCTTAGATTTGCTCTTAGCTGATTCATCAAGCTCTAATTTATTTTATTTCTACCGTATTCAGAGAAAAAAGAATTCAGCTTTTTAGATATTAAACCCTGCGTGATTTCCACAGGGCATTTCGACTGAAAGTCCTCCAATTCTTTCATGTAATCCTTATATGAGTCAGCTTCGGTCAGGCACTTAATCCTGCTATGAGTGAAGAAGAATGAAAACTTTCTGATGTGAATATTGGCTTTTGAACTTACGCCAAACTGATTTGAATCGGAGCCAAAAAGAACCGCCAAGTGTGCATTCATCCTTTCAAAACGATTCGCACACATTAATTCCATTAGCTATTAAAGAGGCCGATTTTTTCTTGGCATTTTTCACCACTCTAACAATCCCACTTTCTTCGGATATATGTATCAATTTTCATATTAAAAAGTGTTTTCTTTCTTTCATACTTTCTTTTTTCTTACTTTCTATCTCTCTCTCTTCTAAATCTCTATCTCTCTCTCTCTCTCTTTATATATGTATATATATATATATATATCAAGTACCTTTATGTGCAGATCGATTTAGTAATATGATCTTGTATATTTATAATTGTTTAGTGTTTTACATTCAAGGCTTTCCAATAGCGACTTTTAAAAACACTGACATACAATTAGATTTACAAGTTTTAATGCATGCATTTACTTCCATTTTTATGGTTAAACATATCCATGTTTAAACTCAATGTTTTGCGCATATTTTCAAATTAACCCCTTACAATTCATGAGTCAGTTTAAATGAAGCCGTCTTTTTTTTCATATATCTAAACTATATTTCTAACCAATAATTTTAGAAAGTGAAATATATGTCAGTGACCGCCGGAAAATCTCATTACAGTTGAAAAGCGATTTCATCTAATCGAGATATAGATCTACAGGAAGACGCTGAGAATAACATGTGGTCATTGTGTAAGTTTTAAGGAAAATGGAAACAAAAAGGTAACTTACAATCAGAATAAGAATGAGACAGTTGATATTTCTTGGACAAATAATGAGGACAATCTGCTTGATGAAACTGATACTCACGGGGCACATTGAATAAAAGAGAAGCAATACGAACAACAAGAATCCTTCGTAACTAGCTTGTGTAAACTCATGGGGATGTGTAAGTGGAGTTTTAATATTAAACTCTTTCCTCTTGAATGACAATCTTAACACAAGTCCGAAGTTATTTTTTAGAGTTGATTCTACATTCAAAATGTTATCTTTGCAAACTGCTTTACTGTGCTGCCTGATGCGTGCGGTAATTGGAATTGGTGTGCCGAGTTCAAGTTCCATCTGTGGCCATTGAGATCGCTTTCGAAAATAATACCCTTGGAAATGTATGAATCTCTTACTCTCTCCCATCCCACCTAACTTTTAACAGTCTAAAAGAATGAAATTCAGAATTCAGAACCAGTCTGAAGGGAGAGGGCCGTTGCCCGACCAACTCGTCCAAGACATACTTTGCTCCTCTGCCTACAGTAAAAGTGATGTCACTACAACACTAATAGTTTAGGGAATTCTTGATGTGACTGTGCTCTACGCCAAAAAATGACAGTATATTACCTCCACATTTTTACGAGATTTTAATGTTATATGAGTAAAGGAATAAGTAAATACAGTTATTAATAGTTGGTAAAGAATCAGAAACAAATAAACTGTAACTGGTAAATTCTATTTTCTTATTCATCAAGAAATATTATAATATATGGAACATTAATCTGAACGATAATCATCGAAGTGAATGTCCATTTCATCAATTTAAATCTGAAATACATTAAATAAATTATTTAAAATGTATTTATTGGATATATGTCTTGGAAAAAAGAATAGAGACAAAATGATATATATTAATATAGTTGAACAAGAAAATCGTTTAAACATATTTGAAAACCGGAAGAATTGAAAATAATGTGAAGAGATATAGTAGAAATACTAACATGATTTAGTATTATAATCGTGCCGGTTAGGAAGGAAGAGAAATAGAAAATTTCGAGAAAGATTCTGTAGCAAAAATTTAAATTAATGTAATTCAGGAGATAAAATAGAGTGTCATTAGGCATATGCAAGCGCATAGAAATATATGAAGAGAATCGGACTGATTGATAGTTGTAAGATAGCTAGCTAGATAGCTAGCTAGCTAGCTAGCTAGCTAGATAGATAGATAGATAGATAGATAGAAAGAAAGAACGAAAGAAAGAAAGAACGAAAGAAAGAAAGAAAGGAAAAATGGAAAATTCGTGAAAAGAAATGGGTATAAAAATATAGAACATGAAATTTAGAAAGAAATTCAGAATGAAATTTAGAAAGAAAGAAAAAAAGTTGAATGTATGGCTGTCAAAAATGAGTAAAATGACAAATCCGTAATTGCAAATAAAATACAAAAAAGTAAGAATGAAAGTAAAGAATAAATAAGTAAAGTAATACATTAATTAACGGAGTAATATTTTAAAAGATAAATTGGAAAAAATAAATAAAAATACATTAAAATAAAATCAATGATCAGATAAAATTAAATTCCAGTAAATAAATGGGAGAAAAAAGAAAAGACAAACTAATGAAATATAAAAGAAAAAGAAATGATCTAAAATAAACGAATATAACGTAAACGAAGCAATTTAAAGAAATGTTTCTTTCCCTTATCTGAAGAAACATTTAGGCGAAGAAATGAAAAAAAAAGACAAAGGAAATATGAAATGTTAAATGAACATTCAGACTAAAAAATAATGGGAGTCTTGAATTTGAATGGTAGTAAAGTGAAAGCCATTGATTTGGGAGGGGAGACATAGTAAAATAGAGAAAGATGAGTAAAACAAAATACGACAAAAATTCAAGGAGCAGAAAAATAATGAAGATAAAAGAGAAGCGTAAAAATCGACAGAGAAATACATATAAAAAATCTATTTACAGGATAATTCCAATGATAAAATAAGAACAGATAACGGATTTCATTATTATTATTATTATCATCATCATCATCATCATCATCATCATCATCATCATCATCATCATCATCACTATTATTCGATTTTTGCTATGGTCACACTGCTTACCAATTCTGCGGAAAGACACAAGGCAGGTAGTGGTGTGTTGTTATGGCTACATTTCAAGATTTGTTTTTCTAACTCCCATAACATCAGTACGTTATATGGACAAAATTCTTCTTAGTGTGAAGGCTGTACTTATCGAGACAATTTTTCTATATCTCTTGAGCTGAAGTTTCCAGAGATTTTTTCAATGTGTCATTGTGTTCCTTTTTTATCATTCCAAGTGCACCTACTATTACTAGTACTGTTCTTGTTTTTAATTTCCACATTTTTTCTATTTCGATTTTCGACAGATTTTTCAAATTGCTTAGTTGCTACGTTACAGTCCGCTGGGCTTAGTAGCCAAGTTTTTTTTTCTTTTCGACTTTTAATAAATATGTCCAACCTATTTACTTCAATTTTCCTGTCTATAAAGATGGTGTAATCCCATAGAATTGTAATGTCTTCTATTTCTGTAACCGGCACTATGTGATGTCCATACCAATGTTTGTTAACATCTTTTTCATTGTCCAGTCTAAATATTGCCACAAAATATACTGAAGATTTTTATATTTATTTGGAGCAAGTAGAGAACAGCAGGAGATTAGATGGTCTATGGTTTCCTGATATTTTTCACCGTATGTACATTTTGGATCCGTCCTGTTATTTATGATATTTGCCTGAAAGTTTCTAGTGAAAAGATTTCATTAATTCTTCTTAATCAACTGACGAAAATTTTCAAAATGAGCCTGATCCTCATTATGTCATGCACGGTCCAGTTGTCTTTCTTGCACGATAGCTGAATTTGTAGTTTTTGTAATTCTATGCAATTTTTAAACATAACTTGAATAAGGCAGGGATACCTTCGAATCATTGTTAAACATTGTATTTTAATTTCTTTTCTTAAATTGTCCTCTTCTATATGTATAGTATTATTAAATAATATTAAGAAGAAGAAGACGAATCGAGATGTCATTTGCATTTTTATTCAATTTTATCACGTTTATAGACATTCATCAAAATCGGTATAAAGATAGATACAATAGTGATGATATTTCATCTCAAATTTTCAGAATGAAGAAAAGTAGCAGTGAAAAAATAGTTTGATAGCTGGAAGTAAAATAAATCAGCAATTATAAAATATTTACCTCTTTAATAAGTCATGATAATTTTATATTATTCTGATATTATTCATTTTATCAACTAATTTCCAATTATTGATGGAAGTGTTTAAATAACCGTTTTTAACTGGTACCAAATAAGGTGGTGTGAGGAAACGTAACGGCTATCAGTATGGAAATTAGTAAAACTTGTTCAAATAGCGTACAATGCTATTTACATCTATTTCGTACTAATAACCTTATGAGCGATATAATAATGCTCTGCTATAGGCAGATACTTTGGCAAACATATTTCCTTGGCAATATGCCAAAAAGCCTAAAAGAAAAGAGAGTAGATGAATAGGCATGAAAAAACTTCTGTACCGGTTATGAAACTTGATAAAGGATTCTTTAAATACATTTGTTTAAATGAATATATTAATTTAATTAAGCAGCTGAACTTTTTAACTAGCAAATCAGTTGTAACGTAACCTAACTATTTACATTATTCGACAGATAAACAGATAACCTAACGAGATGACTCACTAATGTGAGTTCGATCCTCACTGACTGCCCCATACTTTCGGCCTTGTGCCACATCTAAGCTACGTTTGGAAAATCTCTACCAATGAAGATTTACTCATTGGTTCAGTTGAATTTTTGTAAACCCCTGCCTCATGATTGCTTACTTATTTTCCGCATCCGCTACACCCTGTTCGATCCAAGAGACAATCTAAGATTTCGAATATTGACTTTCATATTATGCATATCCTCCCTATTTTTAAGTTCGAAGTAACACAATCTTCCTTCTGCTATAGGAAGTGTATGAAATATGCTAACTGTATTCAGGTTCTATCTCTGATCACTTGGACAAATTTCCATTTATATGAACCGCGAGGCAAGTCATAGTATTTTTCAGATTACCTTGGAAAAAAGCTACAGGAATGCGGAACACGGTAATTACATAACTCACTAATACAATAAATGAATAAAGTGGAGGTTACTTAAGTGTAAAAATTGTAAGCAAATGAAATCAAAATCTAAGGAGGCAATTCTCACCAAAGATTCGAAAACAATATTATAACATCAGCAACTCTCCACTGACTGAAAATAAATTCCTACTTTTTCATCAGTTGATTCCTTCAGTCGATGAAAAAGTAATAAAAAAAAGGACAAACACAAGACGATCTTGTTGTCATGTCAAACTGACCACCCAAACCGAAACTACTGACCTATCCTTATACGGGTGGGCGGAAATTGACACTAAGCGTCCATAAAGATTTATTAAACACTTGGGTAAGTTGCTAGGATTGTTGCAACTTTGAATAGAAAAGATTTGTCGTACTTCGCCTTAGTTATGCAAGAAATAACACTGGAAAAACAAGCATAAGGTAATACATAATCATTTGGGTGTAAATTTGGACAAATATCTCTATTCTCACCAGGCTCAGCACCATTAATATATCACTTTTTCTATCAATAAAAAGTTTCTTATTGTCGAGATATTAAGAAAGGAAGACATTAATTCAGATATAAATTTCTTTTGTGTAGTATTTCCATGATAAAAATCAAAAGTGGCAGTTTAGTTGGATAGGTAAAATTGCTAATAAAGGTGATTTTTTCATTGATTAATAAAAAATGTCATTTACTTACCTCTACATCCTGTTTATCCCCTCTTAATATTCTAAAAATATAATCATAGCAATTACTTAGTTATTAAATTTTTGAAATATTTCTTGTTTATTGAAATATCTTTCTAACCTCTACGCAAATTTTGTAAAGTTTGATTTTTTAAAAACTTTACAAAATGGAATCCATTCTAGGAGTATGAAATCAGTGTCGCTGATTTTCTCAGAAAGAACACAGCCTATCAAGAATCAGATTAGGTAACTCCTATATCACGCTTTCTTCTTTATGTGCCATATCCACTCATGATGTAGATTATCATGACTCTCCACAACTTCCTGTAACTTGTAGCTCTTAATAAATGGTGTATTTCTGTTATTTCTCTTAAACCCTGTTCGTCCGTTTTGACAGCAGAACAGACTGGACGCTTAGCTTTGGTTGTAACTAGTTTAATCTCACTAAGAATGTTACGCATTGTTTTCCTTTTTCGCTCTTGCCTTCGAGCTATCCTGCGAGTATCAGATTTCCCAAGCCCTCTTTCCTCATCGTTTGCCCTAGAAAATTTAACTGTCTATTCTAGATGTTAAGTATAAGTTTCCTTTTTGTTTCCATTTTTTTCTAAAAACTCATCGTTTAATAACATTTTTCAGTTCAGCATCAACAACTCGTTTCTAGAGGCAAACCTGGAGAGTGATGGAACCAATGATGCAAAGGATAGCTTAATTAATTTAAAGAACAATATTTTTGGCATTAAATAACTGACAAAATGGATATTCCGTTACAAAAGAATAACCAATCAATCAGTAAATTCAAGTTTAATTTCGTAAAAAACAGTAATTATGACGATGATGAAAGGAAGTCAGAAGAATTTCAATGGAGAATCGATATTTTTATAATTGAATTATAAATTATTTGAAATTTCTTAAAATACTGACTTTTTTGAAGATAAATCAAATACTTTCTGCTCGAATGAGGACGATGACCAATGACAACCTGAAAATAGAATTTGTAATTTCTTTTTAATTCAGCCATTTGCATGAGCGCACTAAATATTTGGTTTTAAATGCCGGGGATTGAGTAATAACAAATTTTGTTAGTATTTTTTTTTCAGTCTCCATGCAGAACCCACGAATGACAGCTGTGTTGGTCAGATCGTGAGATAGACAAGGTCCGCACCTGAAAGGTAGCGGGGAGTGCAGAAAAATTTGATTCTTATCTTGCCACCCTGTCCGGTCTCGTCAAACGATTTGGCGAAAAATCTTACAAAATCATCAAATAAAACGGGAAATCAATCAAAAGTAAAATTGTCCATGCTTTGTATTTACGGTCCTATTATGACGACAAGCACTAGTCAAAAGAGAATAATGTAGTACATTTTATTGTCTCGAGAACCTGTTTATACCTTGAGTGACTGTCTAAAAATGTCATTTTATTACAGTCGGTACTCAGACTGCTTCTTAGTACTTGAATCAATGACTAAAGAAAAGATTACACTACTGATTTGACTATTTCTATGTGTCACTAGAAGCAACGGAGAAGAGAAATTATTTATTATCTGAACAAAGTATGGCTTCATTTTACTTTCGACTGTCCAAAAAAGGTTTTAAAAAGGGAAAAAATAATGAGAGCAGGAACAGAATCGTAAACAAAAAATAAAACAGGAGATATGAATAGATATGTAGATAAAAATATAAATCAATCTAAATAAATGAATAAAAAGTTCAAATACTTATCTCTCCTCAACGAATTCCGCAGTAATAAATAAACTTTTTAGAGAAAAGATAAAGTAATTGAATTCTTTAACAGATATCATATCTATTTTAAAATACGTTACATAAAAAAATCGTTTTCTGACGTCAAATAAATTCGTCCTTTAGGTGGCAAAATCTAATCTGGAATTCTTCGAAAATGGATATCAGTTAATTTTAACAATATAGAAAGAAATCTGTATGAACGGCTTAACGATGGTTCGTTGTGTCGTGCCAGATAATTTTTCACGCCAGACTCTTGTGGACACATTTATAACTCTATCATTCGTCCGTACATTGAATATTGCTTGCACGTCTGGTCTAGAGATCAAGTAATACAACTGTTCTAATGTGTATATTCGTTGGTTCCGCCAGCCCTAGCATTCTCAGCCGGGACCTGCCATGTCAATATGAATCATCTTCATTCCCATCGTATTCCACTCGTAGAGATTCATCTCAAGAACTACTGATTTGTGGAACATATACATCTGGCAGCACATTTTCTCGATCCCTACAATCTTGATCCTATACAACACCATACAGTAACCCCCTTTATAGAGTGATTCATGAACCTATTATTGGGTGAACATTAGTATTATATATATATATATATATATATATATGAATGAATACAAAGACAAGAGGAAAACTATTCCTAGAAGAGGCGCTTCGTCTTCTGAGGAAATTTATCAATACAAGATTTATTTTGTTGCGCATAGAGGATGTAATTGGTTTATGAAGTCTTGTAAATTTAAGAACGTTCATGAATGTTCATCAGGCGGTTGAAAGTTTAGTCAAAACATGTGGAGGACCCAAAGTGCCATAATTAAAAGTATTGTAAAAAGTAAGCTGAGTGAACACGCTCGACCTTCGCACATCAAGCCGACCATGTGTCACATGCTAACGCTGTAGAACAGCAAGGAAATGCAATCCCGGCCTTTTGGCTCAGATCGAAGTTCACTATCTGTGCTTAATCTAATTCTCTCTCTCTCCGGTTTTATCTTCTTTCTTATTTTCTTTCTTTCTTACTTTCTTTCTTATTTTCTTTCTTTCATTTTCTCACTGAAATCAAATAATACCCTTCCCCCTCTTTCCACGTGATCAAAACGGTATAGTTAATTACATTTGACATATTGTCAGGGCGTAACAGTCGTGCGAACTAGCAAACGGTGGGACAAGATCATTTATAATAGGATATTACATAGAATGATGATCTCTGAACACAAGAAAAAACTTGAATTGCTAAGGTATTTATATTATATAATTATTTATATTATATAATTTTCTATTTAGTTTATATATATATATATATATATATATATATATATATATATATATATATATATATATATATAGACACACACACACACACAGACACTCTTAAATTTACTCATATTTGTAAAGAAATTATAAAAGCTTCTATTTAAACTTTTTGAACTTCGTTATATTAGGTATATTTGTGCTATCACTATATATTCATATTATTATTGTAATATTTCAAATTATAGGTTATACGAAATTATAGTTTATTTAATCTGGCTCATAAAAATACATATAGTTATAATTAGATTCTCCCATATATTTGGTTATATGAAAAGACATAAAGAGAATGAAACGAAGAAAAAACTGAAAAAAAAGAAACAGAAAGTCAATGGAAGGGAGAAAGAGAGAGATGTATAGAAATATCATTTTCGCTTAATCTTGTCTTCCATCTTTAAGAAAAAGGAATTTTACACTTTTCATTAGAATTTATTAACAGTGACAGTGTTATTCTCTAACACAAAAACTCATGATTGTATCTGAGATTAATGATATCCTTTTATTTACCATATCGCAGTCGAAGTTATTTTCTTCCGCTTTTCATATCGTTTTTGTTTAAGCTGTCGTTAATGCGGTCTGGCTTAAAATTTAATGTCCAATCAGGATCAATTAAAAAGATGATCTAATAAATTTTTATTCCCATCATCACAAAAAATTATAATCCGGAATAATTATCGGATTCTACTTAAGAGCAATCAGGATTTGCCGACCTCAATATTTACATGAAGAAGAGAAATATTTTCAAGCATCTAAAATACCCTAAATATTTCATATTTAATGTGAAATAAAAGGCTCATAAAATATTCCAAAATAATAAACGCTGCGTCCTGACAAACCCAACGAATCGAAACGCATATTTTTCTGCCCACTCTCAGCTACAATAAAAAAAATTTGTCACAACTATAAAAAAACGGATAGGAACAAGATTCCAAGACATCGGAGAAATCCAAGAAAATGCGACGAGACAGTTGCTCGCTCGTGGGGTTTGAAGATTGTTTCCATCAAAATAAAGTACGTTAGTCAAAGTTTGTGACTTCAGAAGGGGACTGCTTTGAAGAAGATTACATGCCGAAATGATATGTGGCTATGTGTTATAGTTTTCTTTTTGTAGCACCAGTCCCGATACTTTTGCTCAACATCTATATATATATATATATATATATATATATATATATATATATATGTGTGTGTGTGTGTGTGTGTGTGTGTGTGTGTGTGTGTGTGTGTGTGTGTGTGTGTGTGTGTGTGTGTGTGTGTGATAAAAATATAGTAAGGTGAAAGTGATATCAACGATAGAGTGTACGTAAATATGAAAGAATTATTGAGTTACTTTTCCCTTTAAGTACGAATATAAGGAAACGTCATAAATCTACAGATAAATCGATAAACAATAATTGAAAAATCGTACAAATGAGATGGTTAATGAAAGAGAGCTCTTTTCGGTCAATCGTAAACATATTTGAAATTCATATGATCTAAATTTCTGGTACATTGCAAGTCATTTATAGGTTACAGATATGAGTCTTTGGGGGGAAAACATTTTAGATAGTGAAAATGATAATGTATTCAAAAGTAAGTTGATGAATAAAACATTGGCAGATTTTCTCTATTTCCATTGAAGGTAACACACAAAAAAAAGTCCAGTTAAATGGAATCAGTTTATTCTCTATTCATGGTATTCACTTCACTTCTACCGTGAGATATTATTTCTTTCGTCTATCCCTCGTTCAATACACACACACACACACACACACACACACACACATATATATATATATATATATATATATATATATATATATATATAAGCATGCATGTATGTGTGAGTATGTTAATTATATGGTTGAGAGCTGAGAATGTTTGCGTTCCAACCATAAGACGCGAGTTCAAATTTCACCATGCTCCTTTTCACAAGGATAATGTTGTCCTTGAGCAATTCCTGCAAATCCTATCATGGTTTGACCAAAGTTTTGTGAATTTCAGTAGACGGAAATACTCGGAAACTGTCAATCATTTTCATTGCACGATGTAACAAGTCATCGTGACAGAGGGTTTCCATGTTCAGAACTGTTGATCATTCCAGATTAGGTGCTCTCTCTCATAAATTGTAATTAAGTTCCCCTTTAATATAGTTGCAGTATAAATCCAAGATTCTCATTATGAGAGTTGAACAAATAAAATTTGCTTGAGCTGGCATCTGCAAAAAGAATTATCTATCCTAGCCGACGGGCATAAGAAGAAAGACCAGTTATAGAAAGACCAGTTATAAAAAAGTTACTTTCGCTCATATTCTCGAGGAAAACAGATGAACCCAGCTATTCTCACAAATGTGTTGAATAGTATGACACATGGGCTTTTAGGTTTTTGTTGGCAACCGGTATGAGAGAAAGAAAGCCTTTATGTAATATCCACCACAGTGCTAATCTGGATATTTATCATCTGCTTGTCTCTAGGATTCTTAGCATTGTTGCTGTGAGCCGTTGCAGAATAGTCCTTGTTATAATCTCTCAGCTCAGCCAGTGTTTGTCGGCAATTGTCTTATACGTCTAATGAGTCGACAGCCATCATATACGCATGCATGTATTCATGTATGTATGAGTTTATGCAGCCTTGTATATGCGATGTGTGTGAACGCATGCTGCTGTCGAGGGCATGTTATCTAAAACATTTGAAAGTCTATCATAGCCGGCAATACCTATATTTTGTGCAACATAGTTTCCAGATCATCATCTGGACAGAGAAGGATCATTGTGGCACAGGGGAGGATTGAAGGGCATAGAGTTAATCTATGAAATCGAATTATGCTGTCAAGAGTAATCTTAAAGGCTAGCGACGCCGAAATGAATCAGAAGCCATTACAAGTGTTGCGATGAGTGAGCGAGGCTCTAGTCTGAATTAAAAGTGCCAATCACCAAGATGTATGTTAGGGACATCATATTCCGCAATAGCCCTGTGAAAGCAAATTTTACTTACCTGCTTACTATTGGCTGCTATTATCTTCCAAGCAGACCCTTTATAAAGATATGCACTTTATTTGAACCATTGTTTTATATTGATTTCTTCAATGTCTTTTTTTAATATAATCAATTGTCAGCAATTCTTAATCTTTTTAAAGCAGTTTTCAGTTTGAGAACTATGCAAATATCAGAAATACGTGGTTGGCTGAAACGTCCTGGCTCACTTAGGAAGCAAAAATAAACAACAAATCTTGATCTCTGTCTGGTGGAATTTCCAAGGACTACTGCATGTCGAGCTTTTTCCACACGGTCGCACCATCAATGCTAAACTGCATTGCAAGCATCTAGACCGCATGTACGTCAAACTGAAGAATGAGAATCCTGCTTTGGTCAATCGAGGTCGGGTTTTGTTTCAGCAAGTCAGTGCGAGGCCACACACTGCCAGATTAACTAAGGAGACATTCAAACAGATGGACGCTGTTGAGATTCTTCCACATCCACCATTCAGTCCCAATGCTGCTCTGAGTGACTATGGCCTATTCCATTCAATGGCACACTTCCTTCGCGAATAGCGATTCAACAAGTTTGATGAAGTGAAGGAAGCTTGGTTATAGTTTTTTTATTATTATTATTATTATTATTCAAAGTCAACGTACTGGCTTCTGGGAAAAATTCGGATGCCGGCTGATCGCTTGCAGAAAATTGTCAAGAATTATAGACTTTATTTTGAAGAATAAGTTTTGGTGTTGCTGCATTAAATTTTCTTTTTTTTCCGCTTCCTAAGTGAGTCAGGACTTTCTGGCGAACCTAATATGCAAATTGACGGTGGCGATGCGAACTGAAAAGCGTATAATAATTGTACTATGTTATATTTTAGAAGTGAAATGAATGTACGGAAAAGAAAAAATTTAATAATGATAATTTCTTATCTGAAATATTACGATAGCAAAAACTTGATTAACCGCATATGGCCATGGATTATTTGAGAAAAATTAAAGATTATCCTCTTTTATTTTTAAAATCCCTAATTTTTCTTCTAATAGATGTAAATAGGTTAGCCTATCGACTGGTTCACACTACTTTCTGGTCTTTTGAACAGGAGTAGAGGTTTATCCCTTGTTTCCTGCCTATGACTGTTATTCTGGTTGCTTCTAAAGTTTACTGCAACTCTATACTTTTAACGTCTCCGCCTAAACTCTGAAATTGTATTTATTAATCATTTTTATCCTCAATAGGAGTTGATTGGGTCGCCTATCGCCCAGTTTACACACCTCCCCAGTCTTATGAACAGACATAGAGTTTCCGGTTTGTTGTAGAGTAGGATTCGGCATATTTCCGACTCTTTCGTACTACTGTGACAATGAATTGCTCCTATTTGTGAATATGACAAATAGCCACATTATATTAGGATTTCAGAAATAGTTGATTTACTCAAGTTTGTCCATTTTATGGATGAATATTTATTAAAGCTTTTCATCTCCGTTCCTAGATTCCTGTTCCTTTGATACACTCTCTAACTATGGCCTTCCTAATTCTCGGCTATTTTGAGCTAAAACATTACAAAACTGATTAAAATTAAGTTTCTGGTAACTTCTATTTTTTTTTATCTTCTTTCTTGGGAGACCTTTGTGTCTTAGTGGTATTATCGCCGTGCTTCGAGTGATTAAAAAAGAAGTATCACCCTGAATATTGCTGCACATCACGGAACAGTGGGGTTCCAACATTATGCTAGTCTCATAGCCCATATGTTTTGGCACGTTGGTGCATGCTTACATTGATTCTACTCTCGCATTGAACATATGTGTAAATGACTTCCACAGAGAATCATTTGCATATCACACATTTGAGTGTTAAACATTTCTGTTTAAGAATAAAAAGGAAAAATACATAAGAAATCATGTTCGTGTCTGCTTACTATGGAATTGATAAATAATATTTTCATGTAAAATCGATATATGTTTTTCAGACACTCTCGTTTGGGTGATTGTACTTATTGAAAATTGTTCTATTTCTTTCTTCATGTGTCAATTTGTTTATCGATTAATATCATTCAAGTATGCGTATATATGTGTGTCTACGTTTGTGTCTGTGTGTGCACGCCTGTGTATATAGGATCATTCTCGTGATGTTTGAATTTACCTCAGAAGTTTTCAACTTAATCTGTTTTTTTTATCTATTTCTTTGGAGAACTTTCACCTGGAAACAAAACAGGATAAAATGGGTTGACATACATGTATATGTTTGGGGATTGCAATATCTTTCATACATATATTGTCTGTTTGTTGTAAAGAAGAAAATAGAAATGAAGAATTATTCTTTTCGATTTTTTTCACCAGAATGAACAGAAATATATTCAGTCACGAAATATCATCACCAAAAATATGCAGACAGCTCATAGAATGCCATTGTTGTTTTAAATCAGCACCGTGTTTATAATCAAACTGCATATCGATGAGGAGATGCTGAAAAGTTCTCGGTTCAAACAATTTGTCAAAATCTGACTAAATTGCCAAACATCAGAATTTATAGTGGGATGCTTTCTTGGTAATCTTCAGAACTTTTCAACACATCCTTATACTTAATTACTTAAGACATTATTGCTGCTGTATATTTCTAAATAATCAATATCTCATAAAAATAAAGTGATAGGAGAAGCCTATAACTAATCATGGTTATTCTCAACAATAGACCACATCCAGATAGTTAACCAACTAGAAGAGAAGTCAAATGAAGACAACTTCTCTGTATACTTCGCATCAATTTGTCATGAAAAGATATCTGACTCCATGGAGTTCACCCCACAATTCACAACACTAGAGAACCAAAGAGTTGAACCGGCTTACATCACACTACTAAAGGATCTTTTCAATTATCCTACGTCCATTTTTAGATTACACCAAAACATCAACAAGATCAAGTTAGAAAGAGGAACAAAACAAGGAGACAACTTTTCCCCGAGTTTATTTAGCTATTGTTTACAAGACGCCGTCCCTATCAAAGTCAACTACTTAAACAAGAGTATCAACATAGATGATGAACTGCTCTGTCACCTAAACATTGCAGATGGCATCATCCTAATAGCGCATACACCCCAAGAATTAGAGGAGATACACAATGCTATCTATACTGATCCAACCAGTGGGCCTAACATGCATCTTGGGAAAACCAGTGTAATTTTTAACATCCACACTAAACCATTACCTGTTATTGCAAACGTAAATACCATCAAGGAAGTAGACAGTTATGTGTACCTCGGAAAGAGATGGTGCTTCTGTAAGTCAAAAGAGGGATTGTGTCTCGCTGGGCGGCTTTTGGAAATGAGAAGTTCCAAGTCAACAATCGAAATCAAGAGAGAATTGTCTAATGAATGTATTCTCCCGGTAATGACTTATGGCAGTGAGACATTGGTGCTGAACACCACCACCAAGAGACTCTTGCAGTGGCCCAAGGAAAATTGGAATGAATCATCCACGGCATCAACTTACGTGACTAGATTCGACAACAGGCTCGAGTGAAAGAGATAATCCAGGCCATCAAGAAGGACAAACATAGATGGGTTGGTCACATCTCTTGTCTCGGAGAAAACCGGTTGAATAATAGTACAGCAGCGTAGACAATGGAAAAGAACTAAAAGGCGGCCAAAGCAAGATGACGCGGCGATCTGACCCAATAGGAATTGGTGGGGGTCAACCTGGAAGTGATACCTTCAACAGGAGTGAGAAGGCCCTTGATCTAAATTTGGATTTAGTTAATCCTGGAAAGTTTATTCATACAATAAGCAAAATACTTACCTTTTGAATATTAACTCATCTTTAATGTCCACCGTGCCATATTTAGGATGGTTGTGATTAATTCATTATAAGCAAAAACATATAAACATATATAGATTATAAGAAATCTATAATTAATAAAGGTTATTTAGATACGGTTTTTAAGAACATATAATTAATACTGAGTTTTTATATTATTTTTATATTACGACCGGGTTCTACTGCGTGTATTAATAGGTTACGGTGCTAGATGTGTTGCAAAAATTATATTAACAAAATCAAAATCATATACCATTCTTATCCGTGAATCAGAGTTTTCATAATTTAATATCATCTTATCCTCAGGTACTCAGTTGAATTGAATAAAACTGTTATTATATTATTGACACTAAAATCTGATACGTAGTCCTGGATTTCATCATTGGTGAAGCGAAAGAAGAATAAAGGAAAAAGTCACAATATAATGAACAATGTTTCTAGAAAAACACTATATTAAAAGCAAAAAATATGCAAAATACATTATAAGAAAAACGTATTTAAAAAAGACAATGCAACATATATATATATATATATATATATATATATATATATATATATATATATATACAAGACAACGTAATAAATATATAAATAATATAATATATACGCAAGAAATATCATAAAAATAATGTAAAATAGTATTCAAATCAGGTAAAATAATACGAATATAAACGAGGTACTGTAATACATAAGCTCATAAAAATTACACATGTGCCAGTTGAGGATGATGTAAACGTCGTTTGTCCATTCACTTTCAGATGCAATACTGTAAATCCTACTTTCTCTAACCTTCAGTGAGATAAATAACAAAAGATGATATTTAGCACGATGTTCCTTAAATAATTCCCCTTCTTGTATCGCAAATAATTTTCGTTCTCGATGAGAGACAAGCATTATTATATATCATTCCCCCCCCCCCACCAACGCTTTCCTTACATTTATTTTATACATACAAAAAAATAACAAGGTATAATTATCATACGTCTTTCTTTACGGACCAACATCCTCATCTTGTTATCGTTTATTGTAATTGTTTATTGTGTTTATTTTTTTATTTTTTTGTACTAAGATCATTCCGACAATTGTTTCATCGGGCGTTTTTCAGGGGTTTATCTTCGTAATCTATAAACTTGTTAGAATTTTAAACCGAATCTTTTTTTTAAAATCATTTCACCCCAAGCAAGGCAATAAAGCCACAAAGACGCAAGGTGTTACTGAGTGTGAAGGAAAATGAAAA
>CAHIKZ030004651.1:1485000-1539225 GCA_903632075.3 Acanthosepion pharaonis
AGGAACCGATGGATTAAATAAAGAGTTCGATTCGAAATTGCAACATATAGCACATGAAGAAGGCTCAAGCACGACAAACGAAACGTCGTGAATATGAGACTAAAGATGAAGAAAACAATCTGAAAAACGTAAATAAGTGTAAACGGTTAATGATCTTCAAAAAATTTAACTGCAATGGCAATCGTTATTTTCTGTATTCTTAATTCCTGTTTTTTTTTATTGTTCTCTCCCCTTAATAAGATTCTCATATTCTATCACGTTCAGTATTCCCTTGTGTCTTAGTGGATTTATTGCTTTGCTTGTGGTAAAACTATTAATGTAAGAAGAAACGACGCTATCCATTACTATTGCATTGCAGTCTCTATCTTGTGTAATTAAACTCTTTCAAGGATAAAATCTAATGGAATTGATAATGTCAAGAAATACATAAATAATAACAGATTGAACCTTTCCTTTCACTGTCGCGGCGTGTCACGGTTTCTAATAATTCCCATTATGGCTTTAGATGTTTCATGCGAATGATTTATATTTATTTGTTTTCATCAGTTTTGGTGTCGCCAGTTTATGTATCTTGCATGTTCTTTGAATTCCACACTATAAAAAAAGAAAACCTCGCGTAAATCTCATTCATAGAGTTGCCTAAATCAATACCTTTTATCAAGATATGTTGTGGTTTAGTATAATGTAACCAAATGTAATCCAAAAAACTACCATAAACATAAAAGGCATATTAATTTCTTGATCCATTACAGAGGTGTTCAGTTTCGGCAACATCACTGAACATATTCACGTAAGTATTAAAAATGGTTTCCAAATGTCCTCATCGAAACTCACACCCTTCCAAAGCGTTAAAAGTTCGGCTGCGGAGAAATGCATAGTTCCTATTCATTACAATTTAAAATTCCTCTCCTTGATCACAGAAACGTAGACAAAACCATCCTAGGTAGACATGTGTTGATATGTTCCAAATTAAGACGATGAGTCCGGATCGACACATGAAAATACAAAATCGTTTGTCAAGGTTAAAAGTTTACTTTTTGATACGATAAAAGAAAAATAAACACTGAAAGACTGAATATCATTTACATGGATATTTTGATCCTTGCTGTTTGTCGAATCGAGTGTTTTGAAATGGTGTTTAAAGAAGGCTAAATAAATAAGAATACGAAACTGAAGTATTAATTCTGATATTTTTTTTTATCTAAGACAGCCATATTATCTTTGAAACGGATACAAGAAAAAGCTCATTCCCAGAATTACACTTTTCTAATTGGTATATATATATATATATATATATATATATATATATATATATATACAGAGAGAAAGAGAGAGATAAAGAGACAGGCAGATTACAGGCAAGGAATTTTTTTTTTAATTTTTTATTCAGTTTTTCCAGCGTTATTACATTTTACTGTGTTTGGTAGAAGTGAGGAAATACAAACACAGATCATTGTCCCAAGCATTTTCGGCCACTTTCTTAGACATTTTCAAGGGGGAGGTTATTTATGATGCGGGGGGGACATGTTTTATGTACAGGGCCTCACAGTTTTCAGTAAGTTGATTTACATAGAACTCTAGTGTTTTCGACCAGACTTTTTCTTAAGGGTTCTTGTAGATTCTCTCTCAATATCAACCTCACCTTGTTTAACTATGGGGGCGACGTGCTGAAATTTTTTTTTTTTTTATTACAAAATATCTCACGAATTCCAATCATGTCCAATACGCAAAGGCCCGAATAAAACGCCCCCTCTAGTATTCAAAAACCACAAATAATACATTTCAAAGAGTCAAAACATGAAAAGAAACTAACAACACCAAAAACAAACACCCTTGAAAATGGCTAGAGAAGTAACTGAAAGCGCTTACAGCAATGAATAATATGGAGAGGTTTTGTACTCGCTCACCCCCACCAAATAAAATGATGTAAGAACGCTGTAAAAATTAAATAATAAATTAATAACATTTTTCATATTTAACGAAAGATGTTTAAAAGAAACGTTGCTGCCCAAACATGCATTAATCAGACACACACACACAATATGTATGTGTGTGTGTGTGTGTGTGTGTGTGTGTGTGTGTGTGTGTGTGTGTGTGTGTGTGTGTTTAAGCGTTATAGGCTTAAGGCCATATCACATTGAAGCATCGGTTCTTGTACGATCGTCGAAGGTTAGCAAGCCCTACTCAGTACCCAGATGGCTGATTGCATAGAAATACCATGAATTCTAGATTTGGATGTGTGTGCGGTGTAATGGCTTGGTAATTGGAAATCGCAGAGCCAATTTACTATTTATTTTATATTCACTTACGCCCAAATAACCTTGGGAAAGGTATGAATTTACCTCTTTTTCCCTCCACTATGGTTTAATTAGTAGAACTAGTATCCGTAAATCAGTATTATCAACAAATCATTCTTACAGGCTAAAAATATTTTCTAGCTTTAAATAAAAAAGCAAAAGGTTGATAAGCCATAAGAAATAATTAGTCAAATAAAAATATTTAGTGGATACACGTTTTTGAGGAGACATACCTCTATTTAAATTGCATAAATTTAAGTCTACTTGTCTGATTATTCCAGCGTAGTCATAATAAAAAATATGTCCGCGCCTGCATTCATTTTGTTCAGGAAAGCACCATTAACTCTGGTGTGAATCAGACTCTTTATTCTCGGTAAGCTTTCACCGTCATATGAAGAAAAATTAAGAAAAGCAAATCAGTTTGATGTGTCTCATTCGGTCATAAAATGTAATAGATTTAAAACGCTAAACATCTATCAAACATAGATAGATAGATAGATAGATAGTGAACAGTGAGATAGATTATAAACTGACTGAGATAGATAGATAGATAGATAGAGAGAGAGAGAGAGAGAGAGAGAGAGAAAGAAAGAAAGAAAGAAAGAAAGAAAGAAAGAAAGAAAGAAAGAAAGAAAAATGTCAAATCAGTGAAAAAATTCCAAATTAAGCTCTTTACAGATTTTGGTAAGTCCAATTCCAGCTAATCTTTTCAGTTTTCCACAAATTCTTTTTGTTTTAAAAGTCCAATGTCTTCAATCGTAGACGGAAAGATTTTCGGCAAAAATTAAACTCTGTGCTCGAAATGCAATTAAATAAATATGAACGACTGATAATCAAGATGCATTAAATTATGAGTTTGTATAGATGAATCGATATGTCTGCATCCAGCATTTTAAAAAATCGATTTCTTTTTTTTCTCTCTCTCTACTGTCGCATCGATATTTTTTATCTTTTCTGTCGTATCGATAAATGACATGAATTGTTTGTTTCGTATTTCTTTTTTCGTTTGCTTTTTGACAATAGTGCCATTTTGATTTTGTATACTTAATTTTGTGTCTATTTTTTAAAGCAAAATTATTATTTTTATATTTGTTCGTCTGTTAATGATTTTAAAACTCTTATTTGTTTTTCCTGTGTTATTTACATTTAATTTGTATTTAATTTCTTTGTAATAATAATTTGATTATAATTATTTTACGTTATTAACAATTTATTTATTATTTCAGATATATTTTGCGCCATCGTTATTAGAAAACAAAAAACTAACATAATCAGTTGTGCCAAAGTTCTCAGCGTCGAGTTTCTTTCGGAAATTAAATACTTAATTCACAGTTGATAGCCGGTTTTGAAAGTTCTGTGTTCAGTGTTCATTTATTATTGAGTTGAAAAATAAAAGACATGAAAATGACGACGAACAAAGCAGATATGCTCCGCTATATGTTGTCAATTTTCAAGTCGAGCAAGAATGCTGCAGAAGCTAAGGAAATGATTAATTAGGCCCATAGAGATGTGTCACTTAGAAGTACAAAGTAACCAAAAAAGACATTGCCATTTTTATTTATTATTTAAAAAAAGGGCATACAGCAACTTTAACATACCGTTAGTTCTCAGAGTAATACGTATCGGCATCCAGAACCGTTTATCAGCCTCTCTCCAGCTGCGCAATGCCACGGTGCCAAAAAAAAAAACGGGGGCATGGACGCGAAGAAGTCTGTAATTGATTGACTGCCACAATAAAAATCATTATCCAGGAAATAGAAGAGGTGGTAATCTGTTGGTGTAAGGAGTACGGTGGGCGGCACAGTGTCTCCCAGCCAAGTCGCTGTATGGCATACCTGGCCATCAGCGCCACATAAGGTCTGGCATTTTCATAGAGTAACAGTACACCCTTCGATTAACCAATGCTGACTCCTTCCGTTGCACACGTTCCAATTGCTGCTAGTACTGGTTCACGATGATGGTTTGGTCCGTTAGTAGAAGATAATTCACTACTTGTCGACTAGTTCACCAGATACAGAACATGATTTTGCATTAGTATAGATGTAGTTTTGTGGTGCGAAGTACAGGGTCTCATGGTGACAATCACCAATGATTGGCACCCTTGGGAGTGTCATACAGGAGACAATTTTCGTCACTGGTGAGCACTCGATGAAATATAGATACTTTGCTTTTGGCTTCTGACAGTGGGTGAAGTACCCACTTGTTCAACTTGTAAGCATTTTCTCTGATGTGCAGGCGAAGTCTGACTGTTTCTCAGAACACAGGAAGTGTTCCAGCGTCATAATCCAGAACCTGTGGCCGGCTACTCTGGGGTTCATCACGAAGGGACAGATCTTCCGACCTGAAATTCTGGAACCAACATCTGGTGGTGTGTTCACTCACAGCCTTATCCCAAGTGAACAAAGCCCGGCTTAAATTCATATAAAACAAGACAACCCCGAATGAGCTGCTTCGAAACCACCATGTTTCCTCGCCGCTGGTCAAGTTACAACTTATATGTGTGCGCAACGCATCTACATTGGTCAAGAGCAATTCCCAAACTCCATCCCCACAGCTTTCCCGGGATGTGACGTACTCATTTGCATATCAGTAATCATTTCTTCCCACACCAAATAAAAAACGGCAAGGACTCATTTAGTTACCTTATATTACGTGACGTAAGTGGTTTTCAGTTTCATCCAATCACCTTCCTTTCCTTATATTCGAGACATAAAAAGAGTTTTCTGCTGAATCATCCTGGGTATCCAAGATGGCGAGAAGAATAAAGAATATCACCTAACCATTTGAAAAAATTATATGTTGTATTTGGTGATATATTAAAAATGTGCAGCATTACTGACGCCTACTAAAATTGTGACGGGTGAGTGTTACGGTAGGAACTATAGATGGTAAAGCTCTACAATTGAAAAATGTAGATCATGGAATCAGGAAAGCCATATTTTTACACAGTAAATCTAATCGACAGTTTGATATTATATGATAGATTATATTTTCCGATATTATATGATTGATTATATTATATAATATTTTCAGCAGATTTTCAAGTCGGGTGAATATTTATTTCAATGGAAACATTCTTATCTGGATAAAACTTAGAAGATTACTTCTAGTTCAAAATTTTCTCAAATTTCTTACATCCATTCCAGGGTTGCTTTATCATAACGCAATTCAAAATCAACTAGAACCTTAGCACAAACATGATTAAAATACAAATAGCATATTATAATTATTAGTAAATATATGTCTTTGTTATTGGCAATCAAATAATTTATAATAAAACGCTAGAAATATTTACATACAGATTAAAGAGAAATGTATACCTACAAATATACGCATAATCATAATTACTTCCAGAATAAGACAAACTACTAAAAAAGATTACGCCTCATTGAAAAATGTAAACATTAAAACAAAAACGGATACGATACATATAATCCCATCATGCCCAATATCTAAATATGATCCGATAACTTAATCTAATATACATAATTTCTAACACAAAAGTATAGAACAAAGGACAAATACATGATACTAATAAATAAATGGCACATATAAATAACTAAAGGCAATGATAATAAATAACCAAAAGCTAAACAAAAAGAAGTGGAAGGACTGATTATCTGGAGTCTCTTAATCATCTAGTAACGTATATATCACAAACTCTGAAGATTGCATAATGTGCGAAATTGACAATCACGATGCAGTTTGACAACTGCGTCCACAATATATATATATTTTATTATATATATATATATATATATATATATATATATATATATATATATATATATATATATATATATATATATAATAGATAGGTTGGTTAATAAAACAAGGGAAAACAAAAGGGTACCAACGTGAGCAGTAAGAAAAAACATTTATTAAATATTAATTGTTAACCATATGACAGAAATGAAGCACGGAAATTAAGGCTTTAAATCCGGAATTTTCGGCGCGAGAAATAAACAGAGAAATGGCGAAGACTCGCTGACAGTTGTTCTTGTGGCCGATATGTATCTTGGTATAGATGGTATTATTCGCAGAAATTCGATCTCTGTCTGATTCCTCGCTGTACGAAACTTCTTAAGAAAATAAACATAGATTCAAAATTTGGATCAGTGTGGACTTGTTCGGCCGTTTTAAGGATTCCCAACATTTAAAATTAGACAAGACTATTAACAATTTATTTATTAACCCCCTACACGCAAGGCAACAGGCCCCCAACTTCTTCAGACTTTTAACATCATAAAAATCTGCAAAACACCACCACACCAAGGGAATGTCATCTGCAAGAAACCTCGGTGCCAGGTCTGCAAACACATCAACACTCACAACACTTACACATTCCCCGGAACTCATGTAGTATTCAGACCAAGTTCTCTAAGCTGTGATAGCGGAAATCTCGTTTATCTACACTTCTGCAACAGATGCAAGAATGGGGGAAAAATAACCGCAAGAAAGATATCAGGGACAACAACACCAATTTCCTGCTATCCGTACATTTCAACAGCGTCGACGAGATCGGGTGCGTGCTTTTAGCGTCTCGGTTCGGCAGCCAAAAGGAGAGACGTAGATCAGATTTTAAGTATATCCTAAAAGTAAATTCCCACATAAACACACGAAACAGCGCATGACTCAGAGACTATAATTTCCACAAAGAAACCCATTACCAGCAAACATCACTTTTCGAATGAGTAGGAAATCCACCTACATTTTAAATCCAAATTTTAACCTCCTACTATATTTGTTCTGCTTTGAAACCTATGATTTACCCCAATACGCACTTTTTAGCAAAAGAGGTATTGCTATGTACACTGAGGGCTACTTCCCAATCACCCTCTTCCATACCATCTTCGGTTCTACAACTATAGTCCCTTTACATACAAGATAATGTGGGGAGTGAGGAAAGTTGATGCAGATGCATATTAACCTAGTATTAGGTATTCATATCTTTATGTAAGTTGAGATTGACAAATTTATGTGGTAGCTAGTGCATATTTACACACTGTTAGGTGCACTTATGTACACAGCACATCTATACTTGTATGTATTTTTACATCTTTTTCCCGTATTATTATTTCTTTGATTTGTTTCTCCTTCCCCCCATTTTTTGCCACAGGTTTTCCAAAAGAAATGTACTAATCACATTGATAACCTTTCGTTTGCTCTTGTTTTATTAACCAACCTATCTATTTTACATAATAAAAATGCACACGTGTACTCTTTCTTCTAATATATGTCTCCTCTGTCATCAGAACTTGTACCCATGTAGTATCTACAATTTCCAAAACCTTATGTCGAAGAAAAGAACGAGTTATGACGCGATCATATTGTCGTGAAATAGACCTGAACGTTAAAACCTTCCAAGTTAAATCAAAGAAAGTCTCTAAGTGACAGCAACGTGATCCATTGTATTAACGATTTCCTTTTGAGAAACGTATCGGGGAAGCGTGTAGATCTGCATGGCGACCTACTTTCAAATCAATTCTCATTTTGGAAACTACGGCTTTTTTTTTAACGATCCGAAAAGTGATTTTAGGTACATGAACCATTTATACGGAGATCTGAAAAAAAGATCTCAAATACGATATGAAATGCATTCATTTTTAGTGCTGTAGTTCTCAGACCAATTTTATCTTTTACCCAAAGCTGAATCTTGTGCGATATTTGCTAAGTGAACAAGTACATACATTATCTCAATGGAAAGAGGTTTACTTTTTTTACTACCACCACCAGCACTATCACAGCCACCACAACCACCACCACTACCACGATCATCATCATCACCATCATACCACCATCAATACCACCACCATTATCATCATCAATAACAGCAGCAACCATTGCAAGGGCTTTCGAAACCCGTTCCGTGACGAATATGATATTTTCTTCTATATATTATCATCAAGCATTTGTCCATCTTCTGTCTGATTTATCATTTGCATTTGCTTTTCAATTAGCACCAAACAAAATTTTGCTACTTTAGTTATTATTTCTTTTTGTTATTTCGTCTGCCCACATCAATTAATGATTTCTATGGTATCACTTTTGTCTTTTCCTTTTCCATGTTGTCAAATTTCCGTTAATTCCAATTATGTTATTTCCATTTTTCTTAATATTTGTTTCCAGCTGATTTTGTTAGTTTCCAACTTTTATGGCCGCATTTCATAATTCGTGTTCATGTTCTCTGCATTTATGCTTCGTTTCCTCGCTTTACTTTTGTTCCCTTCGATTTTTGTTTTCCTGTTTAGTTTCCTCGTCCTGCTTGCTACCGAGTGTAATCCTGTTCCTCGTTCATATTTCCACTGATTTATTATTATAGTCATTACGGCTGACTAAGGGACGTGACATGCTTAAATGCGAGGCGAATTGAAAAATGGAATCGGTGAGCCAATGTTGAATTCTGACTGATGGTAATTATGTTCACATTACATTAAAGTTCTCCGTAGAAGCAGGGATTTTCATCGCCCTGTCCTACTGCCAGATATTTTTTTCTGGACACTGGCATAATACATGCGTTAATAGAAAGCTATCGGTTAAATTAGCAAACCACTCTATTTTAAATAATTTATCTGAACGGCCACCAAAAATCAATCGACAAAAATTTAATTCCACACGTTGCACCGACATAACAATATAAGTTGAAATTAATTTCACTTCGATACAAGACTTGTATGCCTTCAGATTCATTTTGAAAATTAGCAATTTCATGCAGATTTAAATTAAATTAAAAAACGTACAGGAAACTATATCTAAGAAAATGAATACATAAATGTACGTGTATGTGTGTTTACGTGCCCGGGTGTGTGTGGTTCAAGTAAAATGAAATATTTGTTTATCTTACCTTTACTCGCAAAAATTACATCAAATCTACTTAGATATGTAAAATTCAAATTGGTTTGAAATATACACATACAGAATCCACCAAAAATGTATGCACCTTCTGTCTTTCGTAGTTTTTAGACTTCACCTAAAGGATACTGTGCATCGCAGAATACTGACTACAATGGCGGCCCTTAAACAGGAAATTGAAAATTCATGTGCAGCAATCTCACTGGACAATTTGGCTAACGTTGACCAAACACTAGTTCGCCGTACTAATAAATATCTGGGAGTTAAAGGTCACCATTTTGAACATCTCTTGTATCTCCTGATTGTAGTGTCCAAAGATAACTGTATTAATTTTGTGATGCCTGAATGACGTTATATATTATAACATCTATACAAGATTATTTTTTCTTTCCTGAAGTATATATATATATATATATATATATATATATATATATATATATATATATATATATATGAAGAAAAATATACTGAAAAACAAATAAAAATCCTAATATGCGATTATGCTGTTTTAATGTTTAATGTCAACGTCGGACGTTTCGGTCTAATAGACCATCTTCAGGACATATTCATAAAACATAATTAACATAGACCATATACAATTCAACATGAAAAAGACGATGGACATAAAAGCAATACCAATCCAAACAGATAACTGAAATCTTTTATAAGATCAGCATTCCGTTTAAATATGATCACGTCGTCGTCACATGGGCGATGTTGTGATCGCATATTAGGATTTTTGTTTGTTTTTTCAGTATATTTTTCTTCATACTGTCGGATCTATATCCATATATTTACTTATATATATATATATATATATATATATATAAATTTGGCGGATTTCTACATATCACATATATATGGTATATATCAGAATAATAGTGAGTAACTGAATGTCAAATTGGGAAAGTTTATGTTACTCGTTTTATCCTTGAAAAGGACTTCCGACTAAATGTTTTCTTTATTGATGGAATCATACAGATGTGAGTTGAGGGAACGGACTACAACAAACCCCAGTTATGATTTTACATCATGCAAAACGCTTAAGATGCAAGGTCCCTTAATTTTCAATCAGCATTGTAAATTTCTAGCGTCCAATGCCCAAGTTTGCCAACGTCATTCAGTCACGATTCTGTTTACCTTTATCAGGGTTGTTTTCTTTTTAATTTACTCTGTTTTAACAATAGGGCAAGTCGTTTTTGGAGGACTGCACTAAATTTGTAAGTTATACTTTGATATAATAAATAATGACGCAAAGTAGTTTTTTTTCCAAATAGTTACCGTTTTTTGAAGAGATAAATTTAATAATTAAGTTTAGATTCAGAATCGTAGCGTTGGAATTTCATTCTGGTGATTAGTGAAAGCCTGATAGCAAGGACTCGTAAAACTTATGAAATACTGGAGCTTGAAAAAATTTATATGAACAATATCCATGGCACAAGAACATTATTACTAAACTAGTGAGCGACAAAATAAGACCTTCATTTACTTCAAAGTGAAATTATACTGAACAATGTATTTATATTATGATGTTATATGTTATTGCAGTAATAGTAAAATGTTGAAATAGTAAAATTTTGATATCAGTTTGTAAGCAAAAACAGGCAGAAATTAGATACTTCTGTACATTTTTCAGACGATGTTTAAAATTCAATCCTTAAAATGTAGTAAAATTTATAAATCTAATTTTTGGTTTGAGTTCTTAACATCTAAAACCTCAGCTTTCAAACTGATTGCTATGTTGATTTCTTCAACAAAAATAAAAAAAATCAACCTTCCCTATTGTAATTCTTTTAATAAAAGTGATATAATGTATACGGTATACTGGACGCCAATTTACGGTGGAAAACCCAGAAACTATACATTTTCGACTTAATAAATTTATTCTTCTTTTATTTAAAATAGCATTCTTTAAATCAAAGTAGGCTCAGAATATTAGAATGAATGAATAATGCATTGTGTGTCCGATTACGTTTTTGTGTTTATATATGCATTTATTGAAATTCTTCTGTTTCCTCGATGTATTTCTTGTGATATTGTTATGGTGTATAGAGATATCATTAATATTGTTCCCATAATGTTCTCTTTTTTTGTTAAGTAATAATCACCAATATGTAGAATCATAATTCAAAATATTTATCCGCCCTAATACATACATGCATCGATACATACATACATGGTTATTGTTTACTGAGATGAGAGTAGCCTCCTTAACCTTCGCATCACTTGTAATGGCTTCCATCTCGTTTTGGCGTAGATGATCACAAAGATGACACTTGAGACCAGCATTCGATTTCATAGGTATTAGGCATATACTCGGATAAACGCTGCTCCTCGTTTAGGTTGATTGGATCAGCATGGCCTACAACTCCTCGATGTACCATCATGTGCCTCCTTATCTTAGACACATGATCTGCAACACAGGTATTGTCGGCAGGACGATATGAAAGATTGGCACAGTTGGCTTAAATACATGCATGCATACCTACCTACCTACCTACATACATACATACATACATACATATAGGAAAACACTATTTAACCGGTCACGGGTAAACTTGAAATGTTTGGAATCTCAATAGCAAAGATTAGACAGTTTAAATAAAATCTATCTATCTATCTGTCTCCGTCTATTTCTCTCTCTCTCTCTCTCTCTCTATATATATATATATATATATATATATATATATATATATATATATATATATGTGTGTGCAAAAGCGCGCGTGTGTGTGTTTGTGTTTCTGTGTGTCTGTGTGCAAAGATTGCCAGAATAATATATTGGAGAAACCTCAAGAAGTTTAAATAAAAGACTATATGAACACAAAAGAGACATTTTAAAATACAACACACAAAACGCATTGTTTGTTTACCTTAACGAAGCTGCCATTATTGATATAAAAATGCTACTATCATTAAAAGAGAAAACAATTCACTAAGTGTTGTAATCGCTAATCCATCCACAGTAAATTTACATCCAGGTTTTTACAACAGTTCCCCATTCTAGCAATTTTTCTCTTATCACAATTTGGGATATTTACTAACAAAGATGGAAAGAAAAAGAATATAGATGTATTTGGCGAGATTGCAAAACAAATCTTTCAAAAAGCGTCGCTCGTTCGGGCGCATGTGCAGACACAACAACGTAAACAAACCTAATCTGATGAAGTCCAAACGGATGAAACACGTCACAAAAAAAACATTTTCCAATTTGTCATACATGTTTTCGTTCAAAACTGTTCTTGATATATAAAAAAAAACATGTAAAAATTCATACATCGTTATCTCATTGCTTTCGGAAATTTCTTTAGCCATTTTCAAGGGTGTTTCTTTTTTGGAGTTGTTAGATTCTTTTCATGTTTTGCCTGTTTGAAATGTATTATTTGTGTGTTTTTTAATACTAGAGGTAGAGTTTTATTCAAGCCTTTGCGTGTTGGACATGGCTGGAATTTGAGTAAGCGACTTTATATTTTTAAAAGGCTTTCAGCACGTCACCCCCATTGTTAAAAAGGTGAGGTTGATGATGTGGGAGAATCTACAAGAACCCTTAAAAAAAAGGTCTGGTCGAAAACAATAGAGTTCTATGTAAATCAAATTACGGAAAATTGTGAGACCCTAAACACAGAACATCTATCTCCCAACAATAAAAAAACCTCCCCCTAGAAAAAAGCTAAGGAAGTGACCGAAAGTGCTTGGGACAATGAACAGTTTTTGTATTTCTCTCTCCTGCCAAACACGGCAAATTCTAATAACGCTGGAAAAAAATGAATAAAAAATGAATAAAATTTTCCTTGTCTGTCATCTCCTCTCTCTTTCTGTCTCTCTCTCCTCGATATATATATATATATATATATATATATATATATATATATATATATATATGTCAATATTAAATAAAAAAAAGACTACATCCAGGTTTCATGTAATAAATAAAAAAAAAAAAGAGCTGTGGTAAAATAATTTATTACATGGAACATTAAAGTGGACTGTTTTTATTTCAATTGTTTGCTCTGGATTTACATTGAACTCTCTGGATTTTAACCTCCTTGGGTTTACCCATACGGATTACCTAGTTTTTCATAAACTATATATATATATATATATATATATATATATAGTTTATGAAAAACTATATATATATATATATATATATATATATATATATATATATATATATATATATATATATATATATATTTGTGTGTGTGTGTGTATTCTGTTTTCATTTCAAGTTTAACTGTGACCGGTTTAATAGTATTTTCATCTTTCCCTTTGGCATGATATTGGATGAATGCGTAAGTTAGAATTTGGAAGCAGAAGAAAATTGCTGAAGGGACATTAATTATAAAGATAGTGTAATCCTATTTAGTATTCTATCTACTTTTACTCATCAAGACAAATATCGATTCGGAAACCTCAAAAATCACAGTATCTCTTCTTTTGCTGAACCATACATTTGAACCATGAGAACCTCTTAAACATGGCAAATCAAAGAACCCCGAACATAAAAGTTAACATTTATTTAAAAAGTTGAAAGCTATTTAAAGAAAATCAGATGAACAGTCTGATATTCTCTGTAAATTACCGATATTTTTAAATATATTATATTCATCATATATACACTATCAATAATACACATAAACACATACAAATACACACACACACAGATATATATATGTATATATATATATTTTTTTTATATATATATATATATATATATATATATATATATATATATATATATATATATATATATATATATCGTTAAATATGACTGGCAAAGAAAATGTTATTATATTTTTATTTAGTTTGGTAGAAGTGAGCGAGTACAAAAACTTTCTATATCATCGATTATCCCAAGTGTTTTCAGACAATTTCTTTAGCCATTTTCCAGATGGATGTTTTCGGCGTTGTTAGTTTCTTTTTAGGTTTTTACTATGTGACATGTATTATTCGTGAATTATAATAGGAGCGTTAGTTCCAAACCATCGTTTGTTGGGCATGGCTGGAATTCGACTGAGTGACTTTATATTTTTTAAAAGATTTTCAGTAGTCGGTTGCCATTGTTAAACAGGGTAAGCTTGATAGTTGGTGAGAGTTGTTTGATGTACAGGGCATCTCTTTTAACGAGATGTTTTCTTAAAATTTATTTACGATGCACTTTAGTGCTTTTCGACCATTATCTTTCTCACGGGTTCTTGTAGATTATATGTTGATAGATGATTTTAGTGCTTTGTTCTGATAAGTGACATGTCAGAAAAGGTGATCGGATGTCCGATATAGCTAACTGATTTCTGATAAGAAACACAGTCTTGTATTAGGCAGTGAAATTGATACACTATATATCGCCAGTTTAGATTTGATGGGGTAATTTTCATTATTAACTACAAAGTTTTCACATTTCCATTTTTTGTAATATATTATAAGATTTACGCGTTTTTAGCTAAATAATTTTATTTTCCTTTAATGACATAATTAAGTGCTATTTTATATACTTTTAAAATAGTTTTTAATAGTAAATAAATAATTGCTTTATTTAGATATCTATTTACAAGCTGCATTATGTTGCCTATATATATGGGAACGATAAATGAAATAACAAATATCACTAGTAGGATGGTATGTAATAAACATTATAACGAGAAACATTGGAAATTATGCATGGAGGAGAAACTGAAAGACCTATAATTTAAGAACTGGACTTAGTCAACAAATGGAATTAAATTATTCACAACTGTTTCCACACTAAAGCTTTCCTCCCTGGAAAGGACCAATTATATCGGTAGTGTTCAAAATAAACAAGCGCCAATTTTGAAAAAATGCTAAGATTGAAACCAACTGTAAATGGATAACTAAATTATTTCACACACACACACACACACACACACACACACACACACACACACACACATATATATATATATATGTATGAGATTTTTTAAATTCCTATTTTTAATTTAATTATATATATATATATATATATATATATATATATATATATATATATATAAACAAGGACTTGATACCACTGAACATAAATGCATTTTAAAAATACACGAAGGCATTTTAACCTTTAAGGAACCCTTTCAGTCAAACACTTTGTCAGAAAGAAAACGTTGCCGTCATTTCAAGCATGGCGATAAAACCACTAAGATGCAAGCGGTTACTGAGTGTGAAAGAACCTTATAAAATAGTATTGGGGAGTGAAACCAATAAACGAACAGGTTTCAAGGTGACGGAAGATGAAGATTGAATTTCAATTTTTGAAAATCAAATTTCACTGGAAAGCAAGACGGAAGAGAATTTCACAAGTATGAAGTACGGAAGAAGTGACAGTTGGCATAGAACTTATGGTTGTCACTCTCAATTTAATGCAAATTAGAAATTAAAATGATCCCACCTAGCTGTTAATCTACTAATCCCACGCTTAAATTCCTGAAATGGAGCTAGGAAAGAGGAAAGCTCAACAAAATAATTACAACAAAAATATTTATAGAAAATTTATAGGGTAGCTATTTTAGGGAAATTAAATAATTATAAACCCTTTAACATTTATATATACAAAAATACTCGTAAAAATGATAAACATCAAGACGCGGAAACAACAAAACGAATATTATGTATTATTCTGTTGTTATGTTGTGTTGGAGACACGAGAGACAATAATACTGAAGAAAATTGTGATTTTGGTGTCAAAAGTAGATCAAATATTGATCGGAATCCGATATAGTTATTTTCCAAGCGTAGCTTAGATGTAGGACAAGACCGAAAGTATGAGGCACCCAGTGTGAATTTAACTCACTACTCCGTCGTAACTGTTTTAGCGAGACAAGCTTGCTAACCATTACACCACGCCGAGGTGCCTAGTGATTTTCCAAGCGTAGCTTAGATGTGGAACAAGGCCGAAATTAGGGGGTACCCAGTGAGGATCGAACTCACTACTCAGTTGTAATTGCTCTAGCAAGCCAAGCTTGTTAACCATTACACCGCCTCCGATATAATGATAAGATAAAGAATAAGCAAAGTTTATACAGTCTTCGTCGTATGTTTTTTTTTTGATATATGTATGTAATGAAAGTCCAGATAATTTAACTGGAAAATATGAGAAGTGTTTGTTTGTTTTTTTCGAATTTTTGTTGAATGCTAAAAGTTAAATGTTACTTTTATGGCCTGTAAAAGGAAAATGAGATTCATATTTTCTTGAGATACGTGTCAACAACCGGTCCGTGTGAACTGCTTGTCCGATAGTAAGAATGTAACGTGTGTTTGTATGTAGAGGATAAAAGTAGAGTTGATTGTCATTGGTTTGGAATGAGTGAATTAATGATAATTATAATTGTTTTAATTATTTTATTATAATTATTTTTTGACAATATAATTCATTTTTAATTAATTTACTTTTTAGAGACACGACACTATATTAGGGCGGTGGGAAAGTGACATTCACTAATTCCACATTTTTATTCTTCTGCGTGCCGGGTGCCTTCAGGACATGGGCGATCACGACTCTCCAGTATTTTCTACCCCCTGTTGCCCTGAGCAGTGTTAACTATTCAACCTCAAAAGAGGCGTGTAGTTAGCAAACTCCGAATTACATCACATCAAATGAAATACTGGTTACCGTTGGGATTACAAGTTCTATTCCTGTCGGAGAAGCACATATTTTCTACGACATTTCTCGAATGTAATTAAAACTGTTTATTTAAAAAAAACTGAACATTTACTTAAATAAATTGTATTTGTTAAAATAACGTATAAACAGAAAATATATATATATATACAGAGAGAGAGAAATTATTAAATAATCACAGTTTATTCATATCAATTCTACAACTTGCATGTGAATCGCAATCGTAATCCACGCAGACATGATTACATGAATATATGCACATTGCTTTTAAGCATGAAACAGATTGTCGCCACCCAATGTTGATAGCACTACTTATATTTTTATAAGCTCTGTCACTGATATTGAGCTCTTTTTCTCTCATAAACATTGCATTTGCCTTTCCTTGTTCTACTGTCCATTATATCATTGGATAATTGTCACGTTTACCATAAAATAATTCTCCCATGCCCATGGCCAGTCATTCTACACTTTTACTAAAACATGTCAGTATGAAATGAACCATAATTTTCCTGTTGTATTACGTAAACTGAAATAATTTTGTACCCGCATTTAAGAATTTAAGATAATTATTGTTTTTAGTGCAAATTATTCACTGCCTTTAAAGTTTATTATTTATGGAGTCTAACTTCAGAAAGGCAAATGTGTTGCCGTTTCTTTAAAAACTAAGGAGGTACATTTTCTAATTATTACCCAATGTTCCCTGCAGAATGAGTAATATTAAAACCAATGCTTTTAAAGAGGTCTCTATGTTACCTTTCCAATTACAAAGTAGCTATTACATATTTATTTAAAATAAATCCAAATCTTTATTCATGGATCAGCAACACCGTATTGTGTGTACACGTGTGTACGTGTGTGTGTGTGTCTCTGTGTGTGTGTAAACATATACGCTGTATATAATCTTAAATAAATCTCATCGCACGAGAAAATCCGATACACCTTCTCTTCAATTGATTCTCTTTAGTAAGGATTTAAATTAGTCAACCGGAAAGTCATTGTTAAACCGGATAAACATTTGACAACAGAAATCTTCTATTTGTTTAATTTGTTTCCTTTTTTAATATTTCATGATCTTTTACTATACAGTGTAAATAGAACAACGTTCACTGGAGCGGAATGTTAAGGAATTTTATCGCAGCTCATCTTGCATCCAATTGTAATGAAATGGGCGTGTCGACAAAATGGTAGCACGATTTTCAGTCTTTAGCATTTAAAATTAGATTTTAATTCAACAGTTGACATCTTCAATTCCCATAGAGTAATGTGTTTGTGCGCGGCCTACTGCAATCCTTCTCCAATACTTGGAGCCTATATTCTTTCTGCGTTGTGTGTGAAATTTCCTTCTCTCTTTTGGAGCACTTCTTTGTATATATATATATATCTGTCCAACGGTTTTGTCGTGCGAGTACATATGTGTTCACTTCTTGATGCTAACACTGACAACATATGAATCATCTAAGATCTGCACCTGGCCTCCTCCTTTGATGATCTTGTATGACATTTGGGCCAAGACTACTCCGGAATAATATCAGGCTTATGCAGAAACATAATCTTCGGAGGAATTGATAATAAACAACACTACTAATGAATGCTAAATAGCATGTCAGACTAGGCTTTATACGAATGGTTGGAAACCAGTCTAGGAGAAGAAAAACTTTCAATTCCAACACGAGAAGAGCTTTTTGGAATCTTCGTGTCACATGTGCACCATTTCTCTGTTATCATTTATTCTCAGGTTTATTGAATAAGTAAAACCGGCCAAATTGAAAACTAAACTAGACGCAGCACAATATAAACGGGTTATATTAAACTTACAGAAATTATTAAATGGGAGAAACTCATATACAAAAATTGAACAACCTATACAAGGGTCAAAATGACTCAGGATATTAGCCGAAAGAACTCAAGAGACATGAGAAATTCTGGTACCAACCATAAAATCAGAAAAATTATTAAACACGTTGCTAAGACAAACATGAAGGCTGAGTATTTTTCAAATACTAACAATAAAAATGTAAATTAAATTACCTCCCTTACATATTCTTAACGTTAGTTTTTAAATTGACTATAAGGGAGCGCATTTCATTCGCATTTACAAAACATTCATAACTACCAATTACATGAATTTTTATATTAACAATTTAACCCTGAAGATGATTTTGGATGAGATTGAAAAGACTTGGGGAAAATAAAAGAAATAGCCAAAACTACGTACTTCTTAACCAGAATTTCATCCGTGAATTTGAAAAGATTAAAATAAAAATAAATAAACATATGTTTAGATTATTCTAGATGCTTCACTGAAGATGTAATATATATATATATATATATATATATATATATATATATATATATATATATATATATACCAATGACTGTTACATTCATACATAACGGCTGAACATAGGGAAAAATGAAGAAACACATTTTTGTATTCATGTTCCTCTGTGTGTGTGTGTGTGTGTGTGTGTGTGTGTGTGTGTGTGTGCACTCGCGTGTGAGTGCGTTCGTGCGGGCGTGTGTGTGCGTGTTTGGATGCCTCAAAATATTATATATTCATTGAAAGTAGTTTGCCGCTTTTACTAATTCTTGCGTTAATTAACCAATTATTATTTTTGTATGTAGTTGAAACATTTGACACTTCGAAAATTTGCCTTATTAAATTAACCGTTCGTTTATTAATTAATGTTTCATATAGAAAATAAATTAACAAAGACTTATTTATTTAATTTCCCAGTTTTACAGAAAGCGTAATTTAATACCACCGACACTTCTATATACCACCCTCTTTCTCTCACACTCTCCATCTTTCTCCATATGTGCGTGAGCGCATGCGCATTTAGCAGTCTTTCATTAATTGATGTTTAATTAAAACCGTCGTCAAGCATTTTTTTAATTTTATTTTTTTTTTAATTTTATTGCTTATGATGAAGACAACAAAATACAATTCAAGATAATATTGCTATAAATAATATTAGTGTTAGAAGTTGAAATTTGCGTTCACTTTCACACACATGTCCTTAGGAAAGGCATGAATCTATTTCTTTTTCTCTTCCGGTATGGAAGTTAGCCCGGGCTCACGAGTACCGAATGGCAGTTAGTCTAGGTGAAGAAGAGCTCCGAATTCAAAACTTAACTTTAGACAATGGGAAAGCACTTGATTAAATAAAGGAAAGGAGTCAATAAGGATTCATGACTGTCAACGTTCCGAACGGACATGACCCCTTTTAGATGGTATCTTCAAAGTTAATAATTTCAATTGATTACCGATTGACTAAAGAAAAATAAAGGTTTTGACTTGATTTTCTTGCAGTTGTTAGCTTGAAGGGTGCAGCAGCTGTGACTGGAAAACAGACTGACTGAGAAGAAAGCGACACGTGTATGTGTCTTCACAAAAGTGTCTTGTATATTAGGTTAAGCCATAAGTACTTTCCGTTTGTGGGCACGAATGTATTATAATGATTCCTCATACGTTTTAGTTAGAAATAAATTTGTATGACACAAACATATCGTTGATTTTTCATGACAGTGATACCGTATATAGTGGATTAAAGAACAAATTACTTAACTCCATTGATGGAGGGATTTAAACTACATTTACTTCATACGATGTTGTGGAAGTTTAAGCAATAGAATAATTCTGGGGAGACATCTACAAATATATGTAAAGTTTATGGTTAAGGAGTTATAATTAAACGGTAAGTAAGAATTTTTGTCTATATTTGTTCGGGCTGTTGTTCTCATCTTTATTGTCATATTCATGATGTTCCGGCCTTTGTAAATTCCGGCATTCTTTAAGTTAGAATTTCGAACTGAACATTTTATTTCGCCCATTAGGGTACATTGTTCTAGTTCTAGTTCCACGTACCACGCCTTTTCGGGATAACTCAGTTTCAGTTATTTCCCTATAGTAACTCAATCCCCCAAGATTATGTTCACCTCTACGTGGCCAAATATTGAATTCACAACTCTTTACGTCAAGTTACTAGATTACTTCAACCAACGCACCCACTGGGCCAAATAGTTACAATAAATTGGGGATATCAGTGTATGATTTTTTGGGAATTAAAAAACTCAAAATTTTCGAAATTCTAAAGTATGTCACCTGAAGAATGCCGGAGCGTACAGTGGCCGAGACGTCGTGAATATTACAATTGAGGACAACGGTCCAAACAATCTTAATAAACTTTGTCTTTCTGTTATTTCTCATAATCTCTCTTCCGTCATCTCTTTACTCAAGCTCACTAATGTCATGCGTTGTTTTTCTCTGTCCTTTATCTATTCCGTGAGTATCAGATTTTCCAAGCCCTCCTTCCTCATTATATGCCACAGAAACCTCAACCGTCTCTTTCTGTTGTTAAGTATTTGTTTCGTTTTTTGTTTCCAAAACTTCGTCAGGTTCGGCCCACGGTATCCTCAGCATCCTTCTGTAGAACCACATTTCTGCTGCCTAGTCTCCTTTTCATCTTTGATGGGGACTAATATCTCATAGAAATTTAATACTCTTTTCTTTGTTTCTAGCGTAATTTTCTTATTTCTTAACATTCTGCTTACCTTTTGAAATGCTTCCTTAGCTATGCCAATACGCCTTCGGATTTCAGTGTTCAGATATTCAAATTTCCTCATTTTTTTGATTTTTGGTATCTCCGATTTGCAATTCGCATTTCGGAATGTCCGGTTTACTAAAAACCATGCAGTCTTCTTGCAGTTGTTGCTTAATCCTTTTTTTTCTGGCCTTCCACTACCTTCTGTAGGAGTTATTGTAGCTTTCTTTCTCTGTCTGCTATCAGCACTGTGTCATCTGCATACCTTATGTTGTTAAGATTATGTTCTCCAATAATGAATCCTGGTAAGACTTCTATGTCTCTCATAATCACATCCCTGTAAGTCCTATGAGAAGACACATCCTTGTCTTGCACCCCCCGTTCTCGTTTTTTTGTTTATCTACTGAACTCATTTTCTGTCCGTATGCAGACGGTTTGCTACCAGTATAGGTTTTTGATTATTCTATCTTTCACAAATATATCAAAGATTGCAGAGCAATTCCAACAGATCTTTCTGGTGTACTTTATCGAACACATTTGCGTATTCTACAAAATACAGATACACGTCCTTCATTTGTATTGCTCTTTACAATTCTTAAAACGCATCGAAACACTAAATGCGCGTTTATACATACAGAAGCTGCAACGCATCCATAACAGTTTAGCCAAGATCTCTATAGAAAATATGTTTTTCTCCAACATGACAGCGCAAGGTCGCCTACATCATCATTAACACATTAATACTTTTGGAACCCGGTTGTTCTGTTCTAATCGACCAGACATATTCACCTGGCCTCGCTCCAACCGATTATAACGTTTTTCGATTGCTGCAAAGCGATTTAATGTAGAAAACTTTTGGTAATGGGAAAAAACTCAAATGTTCGTCGAAAACATTTCCATGTCAAAACATGCGGAAATTTTCGAAAAAAAAGGAAAGAAGAGGAAAGATAAGTGGCAACAAGTCATTAAAAATAATGTTGAATACGTAATAGAAGAAAATATGTATGTATAAGTTATGTTTGAAGAATAAATTTGATACGCAGAGACGGAAATTATTAAAGAAGCAAGCTAAAAAATTCATGATCACACATACAAACGGCCGTGTAATGAAGATATACGATTTAAAGTAAAGAAAATTAAAAGAAAAGAAATATTAGGTGTATTAAATAAAATGTGCTACTATTCTGGTCAGAAAAAACTACATTAGAGCACAAGAAACCAAAATGAGAAAGAAGGCCTGAATTACCTATACATGAAATGCGAATCTCTCGTCTACAGGTGGTATTTACGCGCTAAGTACAACGTGAATAATAATACACACACACACACACATATATATATATATATATATATATATATATATATATATATATATATATATATATATATCTTATCAAGAAGTGCTGAAACACTATGGCTATTTTTATAGTGATTTTATAACATATTTATGTTATAATTTTCGAATAAATAAATATATTTGCTCTACTCTGTATTGAGCACTCTTTTAAGAATAGTATTTTTTGGTTATTGGAATTTATTACGTATGCACCAATCTTATACTTATATATATATATATATATATATATATATATATATATATATATAATATATGATAAGAATATAATTTTAGTTATGATATATTTATAGTTTAAAGTGCTCAATATCAGGGTAAAGTTTTATACAGATATAAATATCTCATCATCCTGAATCAGCAATTTATTTCTTCAATCTTGACTGGTACATGTTGATTATAAATGCGGCCATCATAGCACAAATAAATCATTAATACAAATAAGTATGTTGTTTACGTATATATATATATATATATATATATATATATATATATATATATATATATATATATATATATGATGGAATTTTACCATCGAGTTCGATGTCCGAGGTTCCGACAACCACGAACTAATTATCTGCATGCCTATGACGGGGCATGACTTTTGAGACGGGCTCGAGAATTGCACAAAAGACCACAAGCAGTACAAGAGAATGTATCGTATCCAAGTGCAGCAAGATCACTGTTAGCTGTCTTATTTTGATGGTGTATTATTCCTGAATGGCAGCGAGAACGATACTCTAATCTCTTTATAGCTGCCTCATCAAAGTTCTTGAATGGAATATTGACCCAAGTTCACACACACACACACACACACACACACACACACACACACACACACACACACACACACATATATATATATATATATATATATATATATAGTGTAGAGTAAGTCTTGATTCCAAGCCAATAACCCTATAAATATTTACTTAATGTTCAGGGTAAATACACTCTAGCGTGAAAGTACGTATGTAGCAGGTCCTGTGTCAGTTTAAAATGCACACATTAACATTCATCGCTGATTACTGAAAGTTTAGTGAAACAAAAGATAAGTAAGTATAGTTAGGCGCTGAGCGACAGCATCACTGCCTGTGAGAAGGCGTCTTCTGTGCAGTTGCTCTCAGCTGACATCCCAGGAAATGAAGAGCTCTTCGAAAAATGCATAGGTGCTGAAGATATAGAAAGATGATTTTTGTATCTGAAATATTTTTCATGTAACGATCTGTGCTCGCAGGATCTGTTGTAGTTTCCGTTAAAATTTATAGGGGGTGTTACTTTCATACAGTCTCTCATTTACGTGTGTGTATGGGTGTGTGTGTGTGTGCGTGTGTGTGCATCCACGCGCACGCACGCGCGTGTGTGCAGGTTTCACTGAAGACAGACAAATGCTTGTTTACGTTTTCTTTTATTTAATTTTCTATTGTTAGGACATTTAATGGTTTCCGGGAAGAACTTGAACTTACATTTTGTAATGTTTTCTGAGCGCTTTTGGCTTTCAATATCCCAATAATAAGACTGAATGATATAAAAATATTTTAAACAAAGAATTTTTTTAACCAAACTTGCATAAACTAAAACTTGATGTCCAAATAATTGGCCCGTCACCGAGAAAGAATATGTCGCAGGATTTCCCTCAGTTAGATCTAAACGAAAAATTTGTATTATTTGGTTCTGAAGAACAGGAGCGTCTAACGACTTTAGTGTAACATTAAAAGTTCTTATTTTTACTTGCTTTTAAAAAGTTTTAACCCATGGAAAGTATTCTTAACCTCTTCTTAAAACTCGTATTCAGTCATGTGACTATAACCTTGAAAGTTTTTGACCATTTCCGACATGAAGCAAAGGCAGCAACCAGCAAAGTCTTTTTTTGTGATTAAAAATAAGTTTTCATCAGTTTCAATGCCTTAAGATTTAATTTTAAATGTTAAAAATTAATTTTTTTAAATTATTTAAAAAAGATTTCTTGATAATATTGTATATTATTTCATTAAACATGTTAAATTTTGTTAAAGGACATGTTTTAAAAATTCAGTGCAGTTTAAAATTAAATTAAAAGTATTTAAATTCGAATTTGATGCATTAATGTTGGTGTTATTTTAAAGAAGAAAGGTTGAATCTTAAAGGAACGTTTGGTTAATTAAAACAATCTAAATTAAAACAATATTAATTTAGTTTGCGTCAAATTTACGAATTTTCTTTTTTCCAGTAATCTATCAATGCTATTTTCTGTCGTTAAGCGATGAGAAAGTTACATGATAATTTCTTTAAAATGAAAATAAAAATGCCTACGTCTGATTTTGATCATACCTACCATATCTGCTTCCTGTGAGAGATCGATTTCTTCACTAAAGCGTGTAAATAATTATAAGCGTTCCCACATTGATGACCGATTAAATAATTTGGTTTTCATTTCCATAAAGATCTTTTGAAGAAGATGAAGTTAGAGTGTGGTACTGATACTTTTACAACAAAGTGATCAATGAATCTGGAAAAACGAAATGAAGAATTGATTTACAAATAAATTTTAATAACTCATTATTTTTAGAGTTTATTATTTTCTCGCGTAACCAATAACGGTCATCATCATCGGCAGGATATTACTAATGTGGGGGTGGGGGAATCAAGTCCAGTGCAAAAGTGGCGGAGCCCTTTGATAGAAGTATATTTTTCACATTAATATTAGTTCATAACCCATTCACATATGGTTTGGGCAGATGCAAATTATTTTCAGGTGACGCAGATTGAGGTTCCCCTTTTCTCTCTCCTCCTTGACGATTAGCCACCATAATGGGCTGCATGCCCTGGTTCCCAAGTCAACCTTCGCCACTGATATATATATATACATGTAAGCAAATATATGGATGTAGATCCGACAGTATGAAGAAAAATATACAGAAAAAACAAACAAAAATCATAATATGCAATTATGCTGTTTTAATGTTAATATAAAGTCAACGTCGGACGTTTCGGTCTATTTTAGACCATCATTTTCGTGTTGAATTTTTATATGTTCTAATGTTAATTATGTTTAAATGAAAATGTCCTGAAGATGGTCTAAAATAGACCGAAACGTCCGGCGTCGACTTTATATTAACATTAATACAGCATAATTGCATATTAAGATTTTTGTTTGTTTTTTCTGTATATTTTTCTTCATATATATATATATATATGTGTGTGTGTGTGTGTGTGTGTGTGTGTGTGTGTGTGTGTGCATATAAGGTTAAATTCATTATGTCAGGTCATCTTACAGCTGATTCTGGTACCATGTAATCTAGAGCTATCTGCTACATGGTTGGATCGTCGTGACTAAAACAATTACGATTGTTGGTGAAGAAAGTGGTTAAACATTGATTTAAATTAAAAACAAGCCCTGTTAAAATGCGGATAAACCTTCTTGCAAGGTCAACAGCTTTCAACAAGATAGGATATATTGGGCTCCATAGCTATGCATGCAGCCAGCGCGAAGGGACCACAGTATTCCTGAGCGGACTAGGGCTGAATGTCCCACGGAATAAATCATCGCCTACTTGTCTGTGATCATGACGAGCGTTCAAGCTCGAGGACATCAGCTGTGGTTTGATCTTGAAAGGGCTGTGTCCCACCATGTTTACTTGTCGTGAACATACTTTGTATGTATGATTACCTCTGCGGCATTCAACCCAGAATTGTGGAAGGCACTTGTCCAGTTCTCCTCACTACAACCACACTCTGTCAGGAGACAGATGATGAAGATGATGATGATTTTTTTCATCAGTATTTGAAAGAAAAAAATACACTGAAGCTAATTCCTTTATTTCTTGTCTAATGAATCTGTAATTCTGAATGTCAGTTTTTTCTGATAATGCCTAATTTAATGTTTTAGTACCATAAACCTACGAAGTACAATGCAACGGTTGTAAAATAAATCAACATATTGGGTTATTATAAAGCATCGTTAAAATCCATCAACTTTACAACTTTAGTTTCCTTTTTGCAAGGGTACTTGAATGCATTCTTAATTGTAAAACAAAAAATCAATTGAACATTTTCCGAAATGTTTTCGCTCAGACTCCAATTTCTTTTAAATAGGAATTAATAGTCATCGTTTCATGAGTCTTCTTTTTATTTTAATAAAGCTGCTTATGGTTTTTACAAACGAATATATAGCATATACAGTTTCTTTTTTCATATATGGATGAATAAACAGGTCCAAAACATATCGTTCAAAAACAGCCACAGATGTCGATATTGATTCTTTTTATGCCATTCTGAGTTTGGAACGAGTCCAATTGTCAATTTATACGTCTGGTGTAGGTGTTAGCCACGTCTCAGTTGCTTCAGGGTGCTTCAGTTTCTTAGTTACTATATTAAAACAAATAAAACATTCATCTGAAAATTAAACGTTTTTCTCAAAACAATCGCCGAGGAAGGGGTTAAACCCCACTTAAAACATGAATTTTTTCCAATAGAACAATGTTTCTAGGGGGATTTTTTCAAAAAAATGTCAGTGAATGAATATTCAGCTTCATTTGTAAAAAAAAATGCGCGGTAGTTAATAGCGCATTTTTAGACGGACAATTATCTTAATTATATTAAGCCCTTTTTGTTTGAATTCGAGCATTCTTCTTGTTATTCTCACGTCGTTTCTTTCGTTGTGCCCTCAGCAATCAACGGCTACTTGGAGGTACATTGTAATCATTCCTCGCTCAATAACTCACCAGTCTTTTTTTCCCTTATATAACTGATGAATACTAATGGCCAAAGGTCAGATATGAAAAGAAACGGATATGTTCGATCCAGTGTTTGAATACACTAGCCCCACCCCGTTTCTTTCATTTTGAAATCTGAAATGTTTTGCAATTAATTCACCCCAGACAAGGCGATAATGTTTAATGCAACTGGGGAGTGAAAGGTAAATGAGAAGTCTTTAGAAGGAACCAATCCCTAAACAGGAACAATAAGACCTCTTCATCAAAAGACTGGGAAGTTTCACGACTTTATTTCATTAATAAATAATAGTAAATATAATTGCAGAGTTTGAGCCGAGAAGTTAAGAAGTATAGATTTGAAGTTGACTTTAGAAGGAACCAGAGACCCAATCCAAACAGGAAACAATAGACCCTTCATTCCTGTTCAAAAGAAACCCGATAGGCACCTTTCTATTGATCGCATTAATAAATAAGTTTTTTCGGAGAAGTTAGAAGTATAGATTTGAAGTTGACTTTTAGAAGGAACCAGAGACCCAATCCTAAACAGGGGATCATTTGTTCAAAAACCGGGAATTCGGACGATAAACGAAATATTCGCATTTAAATTTAAATATAATTTCGGAGAAGAAGTTAGTTGACTTTAGAAGGAACAGAGACCCAATCCTAAACAGGAAACAAGTCAAAAGACCAGGAAGGTGTAGAACCGGACGATAGGCGAACCTACTTAATTTATTAATAAATAAGAAAATATAATTTACCAGAGTTTGAGCGGATTAGAACATAGATTTGAAGTTGACTTTAGAAGGAACCAGAGACCCAATCCTAAACAGGAAACAAGTTCATTCCTGTTCAAAAAAGACCGGGAATGAACTTAAACTATTTCATTTTAAGTAGTAAATATAATTGCAGAGTTTGAGCGGAGAGTTAGAAGTATAGATTTGAAGTTGACTTTAGAAGGAACCAGAGACCCAATCCTAAACAGGAAACAAGAAGACCCTTCAAAAACATGAATTATAATATTGATCGCATTAATCTCAAGTAGTAAATATAATTGCAGAGTTTGAGCGGAGAATTTAGAAGTATAGATGTTGACTTTAGAAGGAACCAGAGACCCAATTCAACCTCTTCATTCCTGTTCAAAAGACCGGAAGGTGAATGAACCGGACGATGGGCGAACCTACCTACTTCTATTGATCGCATTAATAAATAAGTAGTAAAAAAAGAGTTTGAGCGGAGAAGTTAGAAGTATAGAGTTGACTTTAGAAGGAACCAGAGACCCAATCCTAAAGAAACGTAAGACCTCTTCATTCCTGTTCAAAAGACCGGGAATTACTTCTATTGATCGCATTTTAAGTAGTAAATATAATTTGCAGAGTTTGAGCGGAGAGTTAGAAGTATAGATTTGAAGTTGACTTTAGAAGGAACCAGAGAATTAAACAGGAAACAAGAGACCTCTTCATTCCTGTTCAAAAAGACTGGGAAGGTGTTGAACCGGACGATTACTGTTCGCATTATTAAAATAATTAGTAAATATAATTGCAGAGTTTTTAGAAGTATAGATTTGTTGACTTTAGAAGGACCAGAGACCCAATCCTAAACAGGAAACAAGTAAGACCTCTTCATTCTGTTCAAAAGACCAGAACGGACGATAGGCGAACCTACCTACTTCCTATTGATCGCATTAATAAATAATTAGTAAATATAATTGCAGAGTTTGAGCGGAGAAGTTAGAAGTATAGATTTGAAGTTGACTTTAGAAGGAACCAGAGACCCAATCCTAAACAGGAAACAAGTTTCTTCATTCCTGTTCAAAAGACTGGAAGGTGTGTGAACGGACGATAGGCGAACCTACCTACTTCTATTGATCGCATTAATAAATAAGTAGTAAATATAATTGCAGAGTTTGAGCGGAGAAGTTAGAAGTATAGATTTGAAGTTGACTTTAGAAGGAACCAGAGACCCAATGGACCTCCTTCATTCCTGTTTCGGACGATAGGCGAACCTACCTACTTCGCATTGATCGCATTAATAAATGTTAGTAAATATAATTGCAGAGTTTGAGCGGAGAAGTTAGAAGCATAGATTTGAAGTTGACTTTAGAAGGAACCAGAGACCCAATCCTAAACAGGAAACAAGTAAGACCTCTTCATTCCTGTTCAAAAGACATGGAAGGTGTGTGAACCGGACGATAGGCGAACCTTCTTATTGATCGCATTAATAAATAACAGTAAATATAATTGCAGAGTTTGAGCGGAGAAGTTAGAAGTATAGATTTGAAGTTGACTTTAGAAGGAACAAGAGACCCAATCCTAAACTTTAAGAGCTTCTGAGGAAACAAGGATAAGACCTCTTCAATTCCTGTTCAAAAGACCGGGAAGGTGTGAACCGGACGATAGGCGAACCTACCTACTTCTATTGATCGCATTAATAAATAAGTAGTAAATATAATTGCAGAGTTTGAGCGGAGAGAAGATAGATTTGAAGTTGACTTTAGAAGGAACCAGAGACCCAATCCTAAACAGAAAACAAGTAAGACCTCTTCATTCCTGTTCAAAAAGACTGGGAAGGTGTTGAACCGGACGATAGGCGAAATACCTACTTTATTGATCGCATTAATAAATAAGTAAATATAATTGCAGAGTTTGAGCGGAGAAGTTAGAAGTATAATTTGAAGTTGATTTTAGAAGGAAAAAGACCTCTTCATTCCTGTTCAAAAGACTGGAATGTGGAACCGGACGATAGGCGAACCTACCTACTTCCTATTGATCGCATTAATAAATAAGTAGTAAATATAATTGCAAGTTTGAGCGGAGAGGTAGAAGTATAGATTTGAAGTTGACTTTAGAAGGAACCAGAGACCCAATCCTAAACAGGAAACAAGTAAAATTCCTGTTCAAAAGACGGGAAGGTGTGTGAACGGACGATAGGCGAACCTACCTCTTTCTTATTTCATTAATAAATAAGTAGTAAAAATAATTGCAGAGTTTGAGCGGAGGTTAGAAGTATAGATTTGAAGTTGACTTTAGAAGGAACCGACCCAATCCTAAACAGGAAACAAGATAAGACCTCTTCATGATCCTAGTTCAAAAAAGATAATTGCAGAACCGGACGATAGGCGAACCTACCTACTTCTATTGATCGCATTAATAAATAAGTAGTAAATATAATTGCAGAGTTTGAGCGGAGAAGTTAGAAGTATAGATTTGAAGTTGACTTTAGAAGGAACCAGAGACCCAATCCTAAACAGGAAACAAGTAAGACCTCTTCATTCCTGTTCAAAAGACCGGGAAGGTGTGTGAACCGGACGATAGGCGAACCTACCTACTTCTATTGATCGCATTAATAAATAAGTAGTAAATATAATTGCAGAGTTTGAGCGGAGAAGTTAGAAGTATAGATTTGAAGTTGACTTTAGAAGGAACCAGAGACCCAATCCTAAACAGGAAACAAGTAAGACCTCTTCATTCCTGTTCAAAAAGTCCTGGAAGGTGTGTGAACCGGACGATAGGCGAACCTACCTACTTCTATTGATCGCATTAATAAATAAGTAGTAAATATAATTGCAGAGTTTGAGCGGAGAAGTTAGAAGTATAGATTTGAAGTTGACTTTAGAAGGAACCAGAGACCCAATCCTAAACAGGAAACAAGTAAGACCTCTTCATTCCTGTTCAAAAGACTGGGTTGAAAGGCGAAACCTACTTCTATTGATATTAATAAATAAGTAGTAAATATAATTGCAGAGTTTGAGCGGAGAAAAGAAGTATAGAAGTTGACTTTAGAAGGAACCAGAGACCCAAAAAGGGTAAATTTCTTTATGGATTCTCATTCTTAATTAGAGGCTTCCAGATAGTGTTCATGTCTATGCTAAGTCTACTGAGAAATATTGATATGAAATATCCCCGAAGCATGGGAAGTGAAAGGAAATAAGCTATATCATGAAATGAATAAAGTGTTCTGTTTAAAACTCTGAAAATATTATCTACTACAACAACAGGTACCTGAAAAAGTACAAATAGTAAAACAGCCAGAACATTGTGAGTATAACAACCTACATAAGTATTAGTTGAAAAGCATAGCTCACCAATATATCTTTTTTAAGGAATAAATATGACACACGTGACATCTGAAAATATTTATTTTTTCAAATTATTGAGGTAGTCAAGATAGATAGATAGATATAATTTCCTTGTTATCTGAAGATGAGAAACACAAAACTGAGAGATAGATTTTCACTAGGTCAAATCACACACTTGTAAAAAAAACGTGTCACTCGGATTGTCGTAACAGCAAAAGTTGCACACTTTCCAATTATTAATAGCATTCTTAAACACAAGCATACATATGTACATACATATTAAAAAATTCAGATATAAGGAAAATATATCTGCGAAAAAAGAATATGAATAAAGACAAAAATAAACCATTTCTTTACCAATGCGTTTTGTCCTCTGATCGACTTCAAATTTAAGAATTTTATTTTGCAACATGTATAACTTAACGGAAATAAAAACAAGATTGTTAGGTTTTCAGAAATATTCTTAAAGCTAACTTTGAAATTAAGGGTAAGCTATGGAGTATGGTAAGGTATGTAAATGATTACCTAATAAACAAAAGTCAGTAAATGTTCTTATTGTTCTTGTTGGATATTTTTATTTTCTTGTTTGTTAATATATATTCTTTATTACTTTTTATATTAATGTAATTATTGTTTATTATTTTGATTTAATTTGATAGATTATTTATGCATTTATTTATTTAAAATAAATAAAGTATTGGTTTAACCGTTTGCTTTTAATTCTTTAAATGTTTTATGATCATGTATGTTGGTTTGAAAGAAATACTGATTTCCCAATTCACCATCAACTGCAACAAAAGTTGGGCCACTGTGTCGTGCTTGAATTTTTTTTTCTCGTCAGAATCCATCTTGCACATTTACAAATGTACCATTCGTCCGTGTATTGAATATTGTTGCCATATATGGTCTAGTGCTCCTGCTATTCATCTCGATGTTCTTGTCAAAATCCAAACAAGTATCTGCAATAAAATTCCCTCCCGTTTAACTGATTTTCTGATAACTACAATCTTCAAAACTTTAAATGCAAAGTCATTCGCCATCTCCTATCTTCTTGAATCCCGTTTATCTTTTGTCCTTTCTTCAATTCTCTCTCTCTCTCTCTCTCTCTCTCTCTCTCTCTCTCTCTTTCTGTAACCCCTTGCGTACTAGTGGCATTCCCGCCTTGCTTGGGGCGAAATGATTAAAAAAATGTATGCACGACCAGAAAAAATAAAAAATGGAGGCAATTTTTTGGGAGGAAATCACTTGATGAAAGTTATCAGAGAAGAAGGACCAGAGTTGCTTAAGCTGATATAAAGGCATCAGCTCAATTAACCATTTTTACAACGGAGAATTTAGATAAGAGCATATCTGAACACGCAACACGTCGAAACTTGAAGCAGATGGCCTACAACAGCCGAGGATAAGGGTGAAATCCACGTCTATCAGATTAGAAAAAGAAATACAATACGCTAAGAACCTTACAATTTGTACAAAAGAAGACAGAAAAAAACTTGCATGGTCTCGATTTCGATGCGTCTCGATATCTGCTGAAACATTCTTTATGGTAGCGTATGAACTTGTCATAAACAAAATGAATGTATGAATTCATTCTGCCTTGTATCAACAGTTCAAGCTGGTGATGATTTTGCAAGTGAAATTGTGTGAGGAATATCGTCTTAGTATATACTGGTTACATTGGTACCCATAAAAGATCGTTTAAATACTGCAGGCTACCTAAGTATTAAAGCTATGATAACGGCGCGACAAACTCCTTTGTGGTCACTTCCACTTGGATAATGATCCGTGTCATAAATAAAAATTATTGTCAGGTTGGTTGATGGGATACAAACTTCCTGTGTTCATATAGTTCCACAGTCACAGGTTTTTAATTCCATAGAGAACTGTCGTTTGGTGGAAAAGGAGATTCGAATCCTGATTGGATAACCAACCAATTTAGAAGAATTCCAGTATGCAACGACAACATCATGGATTCAAATTTCGAAAGATTGCTTCAAGAACATCGTTGAATCTATGCTAAGGAATATTGATGTGGCTGTAAAGGAAAAATGGTGTCCAATAACTGTTACCAGTAGAGTATACGCAACAAGTAACCGGTAAGTGTATATGTATATGAAACGCGATATATAAATGAATATATATGAAAGACAATATTTATAAACTGAATATGTCATATATATATATATATATATATATATATATATATATATATATATATATATATATCTGTGTGGGAGAGGAAAAGTCTGTGTGTGAAACGATTCGTAGATATAGTTTTGGAAAATGAAATGACTCTTTCCACTTTTCCGTGCACTAATGATATAATTTCCGGTAACGTTACTGATATCAGAGGTTGTCCGGGATCTAAATTAAATCAGCGGAGCAAAAAGAGAAATGCAAGGAACGTTTTGATTCTGCAAACGCTGTGCATTCCGAACAAATCTCCATGTAATTAGAAACGCATGAATTCTACCAAATCGAAATGGCGATCCCACAGACACCCGATTCGGTAATCTTGTTCCATCGGCCAGGAATGTCAACAATACTAATTTAGCCTTTAATTATAAACGTACACGAAAGGCTTTGCAATAACAAAAAAATCCTCACATCCCAAATAACAACAACGGGCCTGCATACAAATAACCAATTATTTATTCATTTCATTAAATTTAACCAACTGGGAATTTTCCTATGATTCTTAAGTAATCCTCTTAAGATCATCATTTATGTGAATAAAGGCAACTTTCGCGTATATTAACTGCCACCTTCAGGGGTCATTTTCTTTGGATTAACTGATATTAAGATAGATAGATAGATAGATAGATAGATAGATAGATAGATAGATAGATAACAGAGAATTAACATAAAATTATAAGCTTAATAGATCATTCACCAGTGACGCGAATTGATTCCCATCAGAGAACATATAATTCGCCACCGAATCAGAGAGAATGATCTTGGAAATAGATAGATAGATAGATAGATAGATAGATAGATAGATAGATAGATAATGATTAGAATGTGTTAGGTTGACATGAAGAGACTGCGCTAGATAGATAAATAGATAGATAGATAGATAGATAGATAGATAGATAGATAGATAGTACTATGACTGTAAGCTATATTTACGCTTTTTGCAAGGAGAAAACGGAATGAGTTTTGATTAAATAACTGAAAACTTTTATTAGTCATGCAGGTTTTGAATAATTTAAAGCTGTGACAGTGGCAACAGATGGTGCGCCTGCAATATGCTCTAAGAAGGCGGGTTTAGCTGGCCTTCTTAAAAATGTATTTCTCTACTATTTGTTGCATTCTTCGGCAGGAAACCGTTTTGGCAAAATGCATGAACAGCAAAAATTGAGAATTGTTATCATATAGTGAAGTGATGAGACTCAGTCTGAATACGCATGCTGACTTTTTTTTTTTTTTCATAGCAATGAAATGAAAAGATACTCCGGAATTAAGAGGGATCGCATTCTTTTGCATTCCTTAATAATCTGAAATCATAATTTAACCTGAGTAGCCTGAATCTCCAGAACCTAAAGCAGATTATCACAAAGATCTATGGCAGTGAGATGGCTTTCAAGTTTAAAAGTCAGTTTTAGGTGAAACAGCATGTAGATGTAATTGAACACACTTCACAGACTTGCATATATTAGGTATTGCTTGAAAAATTATTCAGATATAATCTTACGAATGTTGTTCAAAATGTTCTAAGCCTCATCCAGAAAGAAGAGCCATAGTCGAATATTTTGTTGTGGCAACACACTACCTCTTCTTATAAAACTAGAAGATAACTTTATATGTCTATCTTGATTTCTGTACAGTTGAGGCCTATACAAAGGTGTATGACACAAAAATGTATGACACCTAAGGAAATCCATGGGGACATGGTACAGACACTCAGTGTCGACCCCTCTTCCCATGTATCTGTGAATACATAGTCTGCAGAATTCGTGCGGTGTAGGGATAGCACAGAAGACGACTCTTGGTCAGATTGTCCAAAAACCTCAACCACTTATGAACAAGTTGATGTCATTTACTGTATAGTTTTGAATGACAAACGTCTTACGGTCCAGAAGATAGCTACGTCCACAGTGATTAGTCCTGGTTCGGTCTATTTTCACTCTGATCGTGGGGATGAGCAAACTTCTGCAAGATGGCGTACCAGAAGAGAAGCTTAAAAGGGTTCACATTTCCAGTACAATTCTGATTCGCTTCCTGGATGAACCTGAGATGAAACCTGGGTTCACCACTTCGAATCTGAATCAAGCAAACAATTGTTCGGGATGATTATTGCTTTGATTATTGTATTTTATTATTATAATTTTTCTTCTAAACTTAGGTTATATCTATCTCTAAGACTATTCGGAGTATAGGCGAAACATAATTTTATAGTCTATCTAAGAGTTCAGAACTTTCTCCTTCAATTCGCATTTTTTTAAAGAGCTGTCTGGTATTTTAATTTATGATTGGTAAAGGTGTGTCTATGTGCATAAAATCTCTGTTTCCATTCCAGGCTAAACATTATAATTTAACATATTTTCTTTGGGTGGGGATGGTTACTTGGTATATCATCCTAGTAAAACTGCATTTGCTCTCAACTGAACAATTTTCTCTATTTCCACAATTACAAGGGTTGGGGTTTAGAGGTTGCATAGGTTTAGAATTTATTTCAGAATTTACTTAAAATATAGTTATTATGAGAGTTGATAATTTTTATTGGTGCAGAAATGGACAATTTTGATCGTTTTCCTATTGAAAATCTTACTTAGAGGGTTGTTTTGGGGAAAATGTTTATTAACTTAAAAAAAAAATGCTGTCCTCCGGTATTAATATTTAATAATTTGCAGAAGTGATGGTGGAGGAGGGTGGACCATAATTTTTTTTCTGTTTCTATGCCTATATCCTACTTTAGATATTTCTGTGTTACTTATGGAGGTTACATAAGATAAGTTATTTTTGAAGCCACTTCTATGGAGAGCATTTTCATACAATTCTTTATCTTTTATTAACATTTTTTATGTTGGAGGATAATTTACTAATTCTAGTACCGACGGTAGTGGGTATTTGTCTCACAATGGAATTGGTGTGGTTAGAATTAACATTAATATAGTTAGAGGTTTCATTCTCTTTATGGTAAGGTTTAAAGGTTTTATTATTATGGGTAAGAGTGATGTCTAGATAATCGAGTACTTTAAGGTTAGAAGAAAGCTCACTCTTAAACCCTAGTAATTTAAAGGCCCTAATGATTATCTTTTGTAACTTCGCAGTTAGTGAACCATTACTATTGGGGAGAAAAATGAGTCCATCATCTTTATATAGGCCTACTAGTTTTGGATCTACAATTCTACTAAGTGTATCTAAAATATAAAAACATACTAAATCAGCAACGTGTGCTGAATCATATCCTGCCATAAGAATACCGATATCGTCATTAAGACACTTAATCCAGCGGAATTATTGAATGCTAACAGTGATTTTCTAGCAGATAAGATGATATTAGTTTCATCATCCGTTATCTCCATATAGTCTTTCGCAAAGTTAATACAATTACCCAGGAGATCTCTGGAGATAGAGGAATAAAAATTGGTTATATCAAACTTAATAAATGTAGCTCTATGCTTATCACTCATGGATTCATCAGATACTATCAAATGGTTCGCTAATATGATATATATATATATATATATATATATATATATATATATATATATATATATATATATATATATGCACATGTGTGTGCGCGCATATATATATATATGTGATCATGTGTCTGTGCGCGTGTGTATATGTTTTTGTGTGTGCGTGTGCATGTCTGTAGGCACATCGTATGTGTGCTCGCGTGTGTGTGTGTGTGTGTGTGTGTGTGTGTGTGTGTGTGTGTGTGTGTGTGTGAAAGAAGTTCGAAAAAATTATTTTCAACCAAGAAAGGATTATAAAATAAATTCGAATATGTTGGATTTAATGGATTTGGTTACCACGCACCTAACCATTCAGCCTCATCTTAATTTGCACTAACATTTCCTTAAATGTTTAAGCACTGCTTACATCTTTTTACAGAAAGAGAAGGTCAATAACATTCCATTTAATGTTAATGTCTTCAAACTCACGATGAATATTTGAAATATATTCCAAGTGTATTTTTTGTTTAAGTTTACAGCATATATTTTTTATCGGATTTAAATCATGTAAAATGTAAACCTGATGGAGTGGTACTCAGACCATGTTTTCATGGTCCTTGTAGTGCAGGCGAGAGCATTTTCTTCTTGAAAAATAATGACATTGTCCCTGTTTAGAAAACAATTTTTCAGTTGTGGAAACAATCCTCTCTTCCGATTTTATCCTGTATTGAGCTTTCACACTCAGGCGGCTTATCTGCATCAGCAGGTGAAAAATGATGCCTCATTTTGCACGCTTACCTGTTATAGAGATGCATTCCCTGTCGCATGTTTAAACAGATCTTTGAAGACATCTTTCTCGCGTGTTGCAACGAAACAATCTTAATACATTATTCTTCACAATTCTCTTGAGCCAACATGAAATACACATTCTGTATTCTGCCAGGAATTTCATTCTCTCAATAATATTTTTCTATAGCAACAATGCGGCTTTATGACATTCAAAACACAAAATATGAATGTTGTTTTCTTCTATAGCTTCGACTTCCTTTGACATTTACTGTAGTTTTACTAGAATGTTAACAGGTAGTTTTCGTTTCCAGATTGTTATATTCAGGTAACTTTTTATTGTTGTTTTAAGACGTTCACCTCTTCCCTAGATGGTCGATTAAAAAATCATAGTTTTTCATCTTTATAAGGGTCGTTTAGATTTCAGAATAAGTAAATATGTCATGTAAAATTCCGTCTTATCATTTTCTTAAAGAAGCATCTTTATATTACTACATACTGTATATCTGTCCTTGTTCTATAAACCTTGATTCTGTTTATATAATTTAAAAGCTTAATATTTTGCCATACGGGCATTGTTACACGTTTTATTTTTAACCATCTTGGAGAGGGTCCTATTTACTTCACCGAAATATACAATGTGAAGCTTAAAATTTTTCAATTCGACCAAGAAATTCTTTAATATTAGAATCCGATGTTTAGTCATTAAATATTTTTTTTAAAAGCCTAGGACTTTTCAGTGCCAATTCGTATAATATATATATATATATATATATATATATGTGTGTGTGTGTGTGTGTGTGTGGCGTGTGTGGCGTGTGTGTGTGTGAAAATCTGCAAACAAACTTCACAGCATGATAGACAAAAAGTATACCAAAAAAAGGAATACAAATAAGGAATTTGAAACATGCTTGTGTGGACATAATTACTAGAGGCGGTGATGTTTGTGTTTTATGTTGTAGTATTGTTAAAGCTATATTTTGAAGTACAGTTTACTTTAAGAATTTCTCGGATATTATATGGATTAATATCATGAAAAATCGCTTTCATGTTGGCTGTTTGGTTGTATTTGTTTGTCGGCATATTAAACTCTATGTATTATTTAATGCCGAAATCTACTAATCGTCAGTAGGCAAAAGTTGTTGTTGATAATGAAAGAGAGATCATTCTTTTCTGCCTTTTAGCGTTCAGCAACAACAAGAAATATGAGAATGAAAAGCCGAGCTTTGAAAAAGTATGAACTATGAACTTCCCAAGTCTTTCCTTGGAGTTTCTGGAGCTGGGCATACCTAGCATGCATTAGTTTATCAGTCAGCTGAAATGAAACAACACTATTTATGAAGAATGCATAGTATTCAATCAGGATAAAGCTGGGCTCAAAGTTTATTGAGAGAGCAAACAAAAATTATAAAAGTTTGTTTAGAATACTTTAAATTATTGTTAGTATTAAATAAATTAGATTATTGGTGACGTTAATCTTTATTGCCTGAGCAATTAACTTTACTTTCGGTTGAGATTTATATATTTCCATTAAATCGGTTTTTCTGGAAAATAAACTTGTCAAGTCCACTGACTGTTAGCAACATTTCTACTAAAGTCAGGGCTAATTTAACAAATATTACACGATGTACTGGTGGTAATTTTTTGACTATGAAAATGTATTTTTATATTTTCATAGTGTTTTGAGGATTCACTATTTGGGAGTTCATTATTTTCCCATAGCTGGAACTTTAACAGGTACTACCAACCGGGTCCATTTTGGGCAGGGGAATAAACTACATCCGGTAGCAAGGCCTCCGATCGAGGAGTTTTGACGATCCTGGAACAGCCGCTTAATTTCTGTTTTCAGGTTCACCCTTTTAACTCCCAGCTATAGTCAAATAATGAACCCCTAAACTGCGAGCAAAACATGAAAATATAAAAACATTATAAAAAATTACTAGCAATACATTTGCATAACAAATTTAAAAAAATATTACCAGCAATGCAACAGATTTTTGAAAAAAAAAATAGCAAAGCTCACAAAGTAAATGAATTTTCGGCATTAAATGACCCATAAGAAGTTGATATACCGTTAAACACCAAAAAAAAAAACTCTATCAATCTGCGATTTTACAAGAAAATTTTTTCATTCTTTGCTATTGGGCTTCTTTTTCTGTACTAGTTTCGAGGTACAGAAATGAAAGATTCGTCTTTCTGTTTTTCATTACTGGTGTAAAGTAGATTTTTGTGTTTACTTTTTTCTCTAGAAATGAAAAAGGCGGAGAAAATGTCTGTTCTATATGTACCCAATCAGTGTAACGTTTACACAAGACAATATAGTTCAAAAGTGCTGAGCTGATAAATGGCGTCAAAGAGACAGACGACACCTTTTCTGCTCTTTGGCACTTCACGTTATGTAGAAAATTCAGAAAAGAATTTGAATAAATATACCAACTGTTTGATGCCTTCATTCACTATTTCAGGACCTGAATTACATCTTGATGACCACGTTTGAACTTCGCCGAATAACGTTAACTTCAAGGAACGGTACCCCTATATTATATAAAACCCTGTTAATATATTTATGATAAGAATATTCTCCAAATGCCAGTTAGCTGTTTGAAAGTCTTACAAAATATTTCACCTAATATCATATGCGTCAATTGCCTTTTGTGTTTAAAATATTTCCCACGTGAATATTATTTTAGTATCTTGTGGTTGATATAAGGTAATTGTGTCAGTATACGCCCGGGTTCATCGGGCAGTTTTTACAGAATAATTAGTTTCTGCTTTATACCGTAGTTCAATTCCTCTTATGCACTGGCATCAAACCGACTGGGAAAGGCCAGGTGTAAGCACAATAAAGTAATTGAAGTTAAGAAATCGCACAGGGACAGAAATTTCAAATGCAGCTGTTGCAAGGCATCATATCATCTTGTTGAGAAATACAAGAAGTTTGGTGATTCCAATAAACATCTTTTCATTCTGTTGTCTCGTCTAGGTAAATGATATTTATGACATCTTCCCTGCTAACGAGAGTTAACGGACCTAATCTTCCTATCGGCCAGCGAGAACTCTACAACGTTTCTAAATCTAACCATGAATCTGACTGTCCTCATGTAGAATAAGGCCTGACTATATAAAACTGTAAATTTCTTATATTCTAGTCGAATGTCACTTGATCCCGATATTTTTAATTTTTATATTTTATTTCTTTTACTCTATATATAGACAGCGAGTGGTTGTCTTTTAAAGTTTCATATCTCCATTTTAGTCTGAATGCAATTGATAGTCTTAAAACCTGCGTTCATTCCAGTAGCAGATAATATAATTTACAGACCACTTGACTACTGCCTGGTTTAATCAATCTAGCTGGAACACATAGTGCCACAGTTTTGTAGGTGGGATTGATTGATTTATTTTACTGAATAAGTCCCCTTTTGCAATTTGATTAATATACATTAACTTCTATTCTAAACACAAGTTATTCTCAATAGCTTGTGAAATGCATGCCTCCAAAGCATAAAAACCACATGGCGTACACTAGCCATTTGTATGTTTTATTTCAAGAGAAAGAAATGTAATCATTCTATGGAAAAGACCGCTTATGGAATAGAATTGATATTGATAGAGAAGCAATCTTGTTTCACAGTTGGTCTATTTGTAAAAGAGTGAAAGCTTATTCTTCGTCGTAAATTGATTGCCATCAAATTATCAGAAACAAAAATACAAAATATCATCTGGCGCTTGAAGTCGACATCACGTTAAACATAAACCGATTTCGGCGAACAATTTGTCTCAGTTTATTATTCTATGAAATAACAGGAATTTTTGATCTCAAAAACTGTTACAAAATTTCTTGCCAACCTATTACGTTTGACGTTTGACAAAGAAAAAAGCAAGCAGAGTAGACGAAAATGTTTTATACGCAACTGCATTTTCCCTCCTCAATGGCAAGTTTTCTTATACTCTTAGTAGTCAAACACCGACAAACGTATGGATATATTTTTCTACGTACCTACATTTATCATGTATCTACCGATAAAATGCTATATTTTTATATTGCAGATTTTATCCAGGATAATGCTTTATTAATGAAAGAATATGTTTATTTTTAGCATTAATTTTAATCATATCCATTTTCACAATATTGTTAAATGTAAAGGAAATACGAAACATGCCTATTTATCTATATTTAAGGGAGAGCGTATATACGTGGTTGAATACACACACACACATATATATATATATATATATATATATATATATATATATATATATATATATATATCACATATTGTGAAGGTCTTGCCAAAACAGAGTACGAAACGACAGAAATAAATTGATCGTTACATGTAGGCATAAAAATAAATATCTGCTTAAATACGTTGATCACGGTTATTATTTTTAATTTTTAATGTAAATTATTATTTATTTTGGATATAAATTAATGATTGTTTTTTAAATAAGAACAAGTAATTTCCTTTTAATCTGTATTATGTAATGAAAAAATGAATATTCGCAACTCAAAAATAATTTGTTTTAATTTCTTAATTTTATTTTATTGTTGCATACATATATAAATCCCGCTTATTTTAATTTTCAAGTATAAATTTTAACATTAAAAAACTGTAACTACGCCAAAATTATGATATCATATAGATTAAAATTCAAATTACGTAACAGCCAATTCATACTAAGCACTCCGAGTCGTGTTAGCAGTGAGGGATATATATATATATATATATATATATATATATATATATATATATATATATATATATATATATATGTGTGTGTGGTGTGTGTGTGTCTGTGTTTCTGTGTCTGTGTCTGTGTGTCTCAACGGCTGTTTTGATGCGTCTAGTGTGGTGGTCTGTTGTGGTAGTGCTTGTCGTTTTCGCTTTCAGTTACCGCCGCTGGCTAGCAGAAATGTAAAAAGGGAGTCGAGTGCGTAAGTCTTCCCCTGCCAGTATATAGCCTCTCCATCAGCAAGCCCTATATAGAGCCACCTCGTGGTGACACATGGTAACCGTGTACCTTGCGGACTGGGGCTAAACTACAGGGGAGGAGTTGGCCCCCTTAACATATGCGGCTTGCAAGCCCACAGGTGTGTGGACTTGCCATTGTGCCCATGAACCAAACCCCAGCTATGGGTTAATAGGTCCAGGAAAAGAAAAGGGAAAGGCCATTGGTGTAAGTAAGTAAGCCATGAGTAAGTAAGCCATGAGTAAACCCTACACATATCCAGAGTGGAACCCCTAAGTTAGATGGATGGCACTCTGTGCTATCTTCCGGCAACTGCTGCAGCCGCGCTGGTACTAAACTGTGTTGGTTTATCCTCTCCTTTGGGCTCTGCTGGCAAGGCCGAGAGGGGGAACTAGACGTCCGGGCAACCCTTGTTCTCCATTCATCCCGCCCAGGCTCGTAGCGCACTGGAGAGGACACTCCAGCGACGTCGCAAAACATTGGCAAAACACAGGAAGTGACAGTTACCGGTCAAAAGCCCAACCCGATTGGCGTAGGCTGCGGGCGCCTGGGGTCACCTACGTCAGTGGGAGAGATCATCGCGTCTCAGTGGACAGCTACTACCCGCCTCAAGCTGGGCGCCTCCCAGCCAGTAAGCTGCTGTCCTGTCACAGCTTGCCTGCTCTACTGGGTGTGTAGGACTCAGGGACTGATCCTCCTGACAAGCAAGCTGTAAATCCCGCACCAAGCAGAAAAGAAAGAAACACGATGACTCCAGCTCTTCAATTTGCTAGCTGGAACGTCCGGAATATGCGCCCTGGACTCGCAGATGACATCCAACAGATCGACGATGCTCGAAAGACCGCGGTCATAGACAGGAAACTCTCAAGACTGGGCATTGACATCGCCTGCCTGCAAGAGACTCGTCTGGCTGACAGCGGTTCTATCAGAGAGACCAACAACTCCTTCTTCTGGCAGGGTCGGCCTCAGGATGACCCAAAGGCAACACGGCGTAGGCGTCGCTGTGAGGAACTCGCTGATACCAGCCAGTGAACCACCAACTGGTGGATCTGACAGAATCCTAGCACTGCGCCTCTCAACATCTACAGGTTTCGCCAACGTCCTCTGCATCTACGCGCCAAAGCTCTGTGCCACCCCAGATGTCAGGGACCAGTTCTATGAGACCAGACGAGTCTCTTGCAGGCAGGCGATGTCATTGCCCAGTCTTGAGAGTTTCCTGTGTATGATTGAGGTCTTTCGAGTATCGTCGATCTCTTGATGTCATCTGCGAGTCCAGGGCGCATGGTCCGGACGTTCCAGAAACCCCAATACTAAAGTATTATACGCGACACTGACCACTTCCTAGTAGGCTGCAAAAGTGAGACTGACAACCAAGAAAATACACCGCTCCAAAACCAAGGGCCTCCCTCGCATCAACACCTGTCGCTACAATGACCCTGAGGGCTCTCGCCGCTTCCAAACCACCTTTAGCGCGAACGTCGACACATCCTCCTTCAGTGCCACTGACATCGACAGTAGATGGCACCACTACCGTGATGCCATATACATCTCAGCCCTTACTGCGTTCGTGAAGAAGGATCGTTGAAATGCGGACTGGTACGAAGCTCACTGGGATGAGATGCAGCCAGTCTCTGAAGCCAAGAGACAAGCACTTCTGGCCTACAAACAAAACCCTTGCGTCAGTACCAGCGATGCCCTCAGAGCGGCGCAGCAAGGCCCAACAGACTGCACGCCGCTGCGCCAACTCTTACTGACTGAACCTGTGCAGCAGGATCCAGACGGCTACTGACAGTGGAAACGCAAGAGGCATGTACACCAGCATCAAAACCGCCACAGGCCTCACTGCTATCAAGACGGCTCTGCTGAAGTCCAGGGCAGGAGAGGTCATTACAGTCCAGGACAAGCAACTGGAGCGCTGGGTGGAGCACAACCTGGAGATTTATACAACCCAGAACGTGGTGACAGATGCCTCCATGCATGCCTTGCCCAGTCTCTCAGTCATGGAGGAGTTGGATGCCCCGCCCTCTGCAGAAGAACTCGGAAAAACCCATTAACAGTCCCTCCTACGGGAGGGCCCCTGGGTGGGACAGGATCCCATCGGAGGTTCTGAAGAATGGCAAGCCAGCTCACCTGTGGTATCTCCACGAGCTCTTGTGCCTGTGCTGGGAGAAGGGTCGCGTCCCCCGGGACATGAGAGATGCCAACATTGTCACCCTCTATAATAATAAAGGTGACCGTGGCAACTGCAACAACTACCGCAGCATTTCTCTCCTCAGCGTCGTCGGGAAAGCCTTTGCCCGCGTCGTCTTGCCACGCCTGCAGAGCCTCGACTCCCATGTGTACCCCGTGTCGCAGTGTGGCTTCAGGGCAGGCCGATCTACAGTGGACATGATCTTCTCGCTGCGCCAGCTGCAGGAGAAGTGTCGAAAGCAGCAGAAACCACTGTATATTGCATTTATTGACGTGACGAGAGCCTTCGACTTGGTTAGCAGAAGCGGACTCTTCAGCCTCCTGGAGAGGAAGGTAGGATGTCCCCTAAGACTGCTCCAGATGGTCAAGTCTTTCCACGAGGTCATGCACCGCACAGTCTGTTACAACAGCGAAGCATCCGACGCCTTCCCTGTGAGCAGCGGCGTAAATCATCGACCCCAAAACATGGAAGGCCGCGACTGACGATCGTCAGCTTTGGATAACCACAGTCAGTGACTGCGTCACGATTGCAGAAACCGCGAGGGAAGATCAGCAGGCAGCAAAGAGAGCCAGGAGAAAAGCAAGGACAGCCTCCGTCTCCGTGTGATCCAGTTTCATCTGCGCCAAGTTCCTGAGAGACTGCCGCCCAGAGTGGGACTACACAGTCATGAAGTGATGTAACTCAAAACAAAACAAAAATAAGCGCTATTCCATCGTGTCCTGCGACGCACGGATGCCGAACGAATATATATATATATATATATATATATATATATATATATATATATATATATGTAAATATAGATATATGGTATGTTATATTTATGTCTTAGTGCTCAATATCATGGATAGCGCGTATATAAATATAAAAGTGGACATTGAAGTCAACACTCAGCGACTGTCTCTTGTCATAAATCAATTACTTATATCAGACATACTACTAAATCCTTAAGTAGACGCGTCATGTATCACTTATCAGAGAAAAGTGCAATTTTAGAGAGGCTCTGTATATTAAACATCTCTCTCTAACTATCACCCTCATCTTGGAATCACAGCCGTGCTTAATACGCGAATTACTGGAATAAACGCTCCTACTAGCTTTTAAAAGCCCACGAGAAATACATCTCAGCATTCAAAAACATGAAAAGAAACTAACACCACCAAACCAAAACTCTCTTAAAATGACTGAGGAAGTACGCTGGAAAAACTAAATGAAAAATTAATAACATTTTCCTTGCCCGTCATATTTAACGAAAGATCTTTAAAAGAAAGATTACTGCCCAAATATACATTAATATATATATATATGTGATAAGCAAATATAAATGGATATAAATCCGACAGATGTTTTGGATAAGACTTGTTTTTATGTCCATCGTTTTCGTCGTGTTATATTGATTATGTTAATTGTATTTTTAATGAATATTGTCCTGAAGAAGGTTATTAAACCGAAACGTCAGACGTCGACATTTCATTCATATTAAAACAACATAATCGCATTTTAAGGATTTTTGTTTTGTTTTTCCAGATATTTTCTTCATATATATGTGTGTGTGTGTGTTTGTGTGTTTGCGTGTTTGTGTGTTTGCGTGTTTGTGTGTAAGTGGGTGTAAGTGTGTGTTTGTGTGTGTATGCGTGTACGTGAACGCATACGAATTTGCGAGATCACGTAGGGCATATCTCCGTAAAAACGGAATCAGCCTTCAGAATTCGAATTATGTTTATGCTTCTGCACATCATTTCAAATCATTTCTTTGAACAAGGTCTAATTTCATAATTTCGCATCGAGAGATACGTTGAAAAAAGACCTCTTTGGCCTGAAATTATTGTTATATATCTTATTGAAATAAATATTTTTTAGGATTTAGGTGTTTCAAGAAATGGTTCATTTTGTGGTTTGTTTAACGTAAAATTAATTTAAAAAATAAGGTTAACAGAAATAAAAACATGCATAAAACGTATATCGTAATAAAAAAAATAATGAAGAATTAAAAACTGAATCCATTAATGTTATATTTTGAGATTGGAAAACAAGTTTGTAACGTTTTTGAACAGGCGGTGTTTGAACATGTGACGAAAATTTATGAAATATATATTGTGAAAAGGGACATTCCCGATATGATTCGTGTGTGGAAAGGGAATTTTGAATAATCTTTATATTAAATATGACAAAAGTGGAAAATGTGATGACTTTTTGGAAGGATGTCGAGGATGGAAAATGTGACACCGAAATCTGAAGACGCATTCGAATAACAAAGACCATGCTTTTATGAAAATTAACCAAACTACTAAGAAACAGAATAAATTCATTAGAAACAAAAAAAAAAAGTACTAAATTGCCTTGTAAAGAAAAAAAAAATAGAAACGACAGAAATGTGGTTATGCAGAAGGATTCTGAAAATAACATGGACGGAGTACGTAAACAAGGAAGAAATCTTAAGGAAATTGGGAAACAAATAAGACAATTATACTCAAAATTAGAAAGAGAGTATCATAGGTAAAAGAGACAGAGAAATTCAGTGGGCCACCTATCTGTCGAACTTTGTGAATGGATTGCAGAACGGGGAGTAGGAGGGATGGTAAAAAGATAAACATTATAAGAACTGCAAAGGACAAGAAGTCGTGAAGATCTATAACTGGCCATGTTCTGAAGAGACATAGCACACGAAGAAGAAGAAGAAGAAGAAGAAGAAGAAGAAGAAGAGGAGGAGGAGGAAGAAGAAGAAGAGGAGGAAGAAGAAGAAGAAGAGGAGGAGGAGTAAGAAGAAGAGGAAGAGGAGGAGGAGGCGGAGGAAGAAGAAGAAGAAGAAGAAGAAGAATGGCACGTATCTGGTTGAATAGATTTATGTACTAATATCTAATAATTTATTTAAAATTAGTATAAAAAACGCTTGCAACTTTTGTTCCAACACAATAAATACAGACGTTGATGCGTGTGAATGTGTTTGTATGATCAAACATCACGATCAAACGTAAAGATCCAAGGACCCCAAAACGGTGACTAGGACATCGTCAACAAATATAACTGCAAATAATCAAAAATCCATGAAAATACATACATCAGAAATAGTTTTTTAGTCTACAAAAACAAAACAGATATGCCACGAATACACATAGTAATTGAATTTAATCATAATATAATCAAATTTTTCATTTCTCAAAAGATAATTCTGAAATCTTAAACTAGATGCCATTATTAATAAGACATTAAGAGAACATCCAGTTAGTGCAAAACGACAATCAGCCAATATAATATAACAATTCAGAAAACTCTGCAAACTAAAACGAGTCAATTATACGTGTAATAAACCAAACCCCGCAAATACGTATGCTTACTGTCATCAATACAATTTACAAATAGAGAAGATAAAGTATGCCTCTCACTCTACTTGTGACAGCTTCAATATAGTCTGAATTCCCGCAATGTTTATGACCGTGGCAATCGTATTGTTGAGACTGGCCCTGAATTACGTCTCCGATTCTACTATCACTAAAAGACAGATAGAACTATAATTACTCTACTCTAGCACAACATTCCAACTTACCTAATCATAGTATAGACAATGTTAGGTGTCTGTTTCTCGCCTCTTCCTTTAATTTTCAGAATGAATGAAGAAAAGCTAATAGCAATTTGATTAACAAATTTAACACCCAGAATTTAGAATTAAATAAAGATCTAGGAATTTCCAATGATTGTACTTACACAAAGATAACAATTGAAACCTATGTTTTTATTTATACTCATCGTTTTCATTATTAGTATTAATAGCTGGACAAGACTTGACAGTGTTTCTATACATACTTATATATTCCTATAGGTGTCTAATTTCAAGACTATTTTCTGACCATGTATATGCATTCTTATGGATGTTTGTTTACTCTGTCATGTGGGCATTTCGACGTGGTATAATATCATTATGAACACCCTGTTGTCACAGAGGTCTCCCTTATTTGCATGTTCCCATCTTTATCATAACATCTTTTATGGTAGCTATTATTATTATTGGTATTATTATTTTTTGACACAGGGCACGACCTAAGAATTAATGATTCCCACACTGAAGCTAGTAACGACCAATAGATTTGAAATTTATCCCAGTTAAAAAATATTCAATAACAAACACGGAAATATAGGCAGATGGAGATAGATAGATAGATAGATAGATAGATAGATAGATAGATAGATAGATAGATAGATGGGATGACTGTCATACGCATACGTAAATTTATTTTTTCTTGTTAATTAAACCTGATGACATTAAAGTATCAGTGAAACTTTATTTGCCATCGGCTAAAATAATGAAGGCGAACATTCCAAAAATATATTTTCCATTTCGTTTTATTCTTACGTATTATTTCTACTGTTTTTTACTTGTCTGTGGAGGAGACATGTGGTTTTTTACAACAATTTTAAACAAAAACCCCAGGCAGTATTTACTTACTTTAAAAACACAGGAGTAGATCTCAAAAAATGATATCTATATAACTATCTATCTGATCCATAAAATTACCTACTGAATTAACTGCTGAGGGTTATATGTAGTATGTTCTCGAAAATTATTTGCTTATATTCTAAATATTCTTAGATGCTTTAAGATATTGCAATATATATTTTGATATTGGATTTTTATTTTTGTAATCTTATATATCTTTGTAATTCCATATATTTTAAATACAGATTATTCCTGAATGCCATATCCCATCAATGGATACGTGTTCATGGTTTCTCCAGAGTTCCCTTTAATACCAATTGCCATGATATGTTAGGAAAGACATTGATGCGATTTCCTATAATCTTCGCCACGTTTTTTTTATTGTTTTTCAAGACCAAAATCTTTAGAGCCGAGTCTACAATGCTTTGTATTGAAGTTGTGATATCATTAATAATTTTAAGTCAATTATTCAAAAATGTATTTACTCTCTCTCTCTCTCTCTCTCTATATATATATATATATATATATATATATATATATACGCGGAATAATGAAGAAAAATTAACTTAAAACTAATAAAAAGCGCATAGATTATTTTTAACTTAATATAAAAATAACGCTGTTTCATGCTTGAATGTGTGCTTTCAAGTATAAAACAGTCTGTTACCGAGTGATGTTGCCCTCAGTATCCACTATATATATATATATATATATATATATATATATATATATATATAGAGAGAGAGAGAGAGAGAGAGAGAGAGAGAGAGAGAGAGACAAAAAAAGACAGAGAATGAGAGAGAGAGAGAAGGGGAGACAGACAAAAGACAGAGAATGAGAGAGATTGAGAGAGATTGAGAGAGATTGAGAGAGATATGTTTCGACAACAGCTTTTCATTTGTGCAATTCTGGTTAAAAACAACGAAAATTCGATAATGTAGTGGTCTTGAAACTTAATATATAGATACAGATTACAAATCGGCAAAAACAAATTAAATGTATCCCTGCAAACATTAATTACCAGCATGATTATAACGATGACAAAAAATAAAAACTTGAACAAACCAATGTTCACTATGAAAACGCTTAACTACTTGAAGAAGATTTAGCATTAATATTTATTCAAACAACGCATACATTGGTTTCACAGCTGTTATATTATCGCGACGATAAACGAGCAATTTTTCTGGTAATAGTAAATTAAAAAGCATCTAAATCAACAAAAAGAAAACAAGAAAACCTACAGATCCTAAACACTAACACAAAAGTCTATATCACATAAGCTGAAAAAAAGCAAATTTAAAAGCTAGAAGCATCCATCATAAAAAGCTAACATGAAAAATCTTATCAAATTTAGAAAAGAAAATGCAAAGAAATGATTCATTTAAAAATAGACAGGATACTACGAACTGTAACATGTAAACGCAAAGAAGTGATATTTGAAATTGACAAAACCGACATAGTACAAAAACAAAACACTCTGATAATTGCTTATGAGAGCTAAAAGTACTTAAACGTTGGACAATGTGTATTTAAATATGTTCCCACTGTAATGAAAATGTTCCGAAATATAGAAAGAGTAAATAAATAATCCTAACCAAGGAAGTTTCTTTGTTTTTTTAACTAATCTTATTTATAGAATAGATCAATCAAATGACATTATTAAAAAAAAGGAAATAATAGGCCTCTATATCTTTAAGAAATGCTTGCATTTTAATTTGATTTACGAAGACAAAGTTTCAGTTTTTACTTATCAATTACAATTGTTTGTGTCGCTGTCCAATTATTAACCGTTTAACTTTAGTCTCTTTCTTTATAATAAACCAAATATCTCTTTTTTTATCTAAAATTTGTTTGAGCGATGTACAGCTTTCAGTCTTCAAGAATTAAGCAAAAAGTTTTGTGATAGGACATGAATTACTGGATTGAGGTTTATTATATGTTTAATAAAAAACATTCGGAATTAATTTAATATAAACAATACAAATAAAAACTGCACAAAAAAAATTATTCGATAGACTAGATTTCTCTACAAAATTATTTTTTAAAAATTCAGCTAATTACAAATGTTATTTCTCTCTCGATAATAATTTTTATAGACAGAAATTAGCATTAACGATGGAACCCAGTTTTAGCGATGTTTTAGCTTGTCTTCTGTTAGAATTTCTAGAAACTGGTCCTTTTTTTTAAATGTCACAAAATTAATTCGAATATTATATTATATGTTTGTGGTGTTTTATTAATACAACACCGCATAACATTTTGAATTGATCTTGTAAAAAAAACTAATTTTTGAACTGATTCAGTATTCGCGAAATGAAAGTTGTCTTAAAAGGCTACTCTTCTGGATCTTTTTGCTTTAATGTAGGTGTCCCCCAAGGCTTTATCATTTGATCTACGTTTTCATAAACGACCTTCCTGGTGGCGTCAGTTCCAAACTCCGTATGCTAATGAATATTTACCCCTTTTCTTAATATATATATCAAATTGGCGGCTGATTTAAAAAATGACCTACAATCTGTTGTTAACTGGAGCAAGATATGGATTGTTAATTTTAACAGCTCCAAAACGAAACTGCTCTCTCTTAATCGTCTGGGAGAAGTTTTCTACCCCCAGGAGAGTGACTCATTGCGCCATATCGAGCTAACGTTTACCGCTGACATGAAGTAGAAAGATTATACTGAGGCAATTTTTACGTCTGCAGAAATTTGGTTTACTGTGTTTGGCTAGACAATTTTTCTCACCGGATGTATTTTATCTACGCTTGATATGAATATTGCTGCCATATCTGATCTTTTCTTCTGGTATATATTTAGAGATCCTTGATAAAACCCAAAAAATCTGGAATGATATGGGTTCTGACCTGGCATCTCGAATTCCCCACCGCAGTAATATAGATTCGATCAGCCTTTTCTGTAATTATTTTTGTTGTGGGGCTCTCCCCTTTTTACATAAGATGGACTCGTCCAAAGTATACTTATAGTGACAGAGAGAATACCTACTGTTGAGACACGTTGAGATACATTCTCGACGTCTGTCGAACTCTCTGCGTTAGCAGAGAGGAACCCGGACGAAGCTTTGCCGAAGGGCGAGGTTTCGTCCGGGGAGGTAGACAGGCCCTGAACCCGTCTAGCCGGGTTCAAAGGATATATTTTTGGCCGAGCCTACGAGCTCGGAGAAACCCACGTTAAACTCGGCTTTGTGCCCCATATATTCCTTGTGGGTGGGATATTAATTACCGAGATACAGTCTCTGACTGTGTGCGACATCTGTCGAACTCTCTGCTTTGGCAGAGAGGAACCCGGACGAAGCTTTGCCGAAGGACAAAGTTTCGTCCGGGGAGGTAGACAGTTCCCGAACCCGCTTATGCGGGTTGGGGGGGGATATTTTTCGGCTGAGCTTACGGACTCGTAGAAACCCACGTTAAACTCTGCCTTGTACCACATACATTCCTCGTGTGTGGACTGTTAAATATCGAGATAGGTTGAGATACCTTGAGATACGTTGAGACAGGTTGAGAGATACGAAGACAAACACAGGGTGTTTTCAGAGAGTTATACAAGAGTCCAGGAAGAGAGATGGTTACGGCTTTACTTACCTGAGACATATACTTGCTACTAACCTGCATTCCTGGACTACTAATCTTCAAGTCTGTATTCTTACGTTTAATACACTTATTTTTTCTATCTCAATTACTGGCGTTGTTTATTTATTTGTGCAGGATTCCATTCACGGAATCCACAACAATTTTCATGGTAATTACTCTGATGAACTTTCCTCTATGGTAGCTAGATTCTATGAAGTTAAGCGAACTACTAGATTGGCGGTAAGATCTTATCATTTTACAGTTGAAACGGCTACAGATTTAACCGTGCTAAAAGTTCATTGTGGAACTCTCTTGCGGTTTCTTGCTTCCCAATCAACTTTGATCTTCAACATTTAAATGCAATGTCAATCGTTATCTTCTGTTTTCTTAATCCTCTTCTTTTATTGTTATTACTCTTAATGATGTTTTTTTCTTTCTCACATTCTCTCACACTCAGTAACTCCTTGCGACTTAGTGGCTTTGTTGCCTTGCTTGTGATAAGATGATTACAAAAAAAAATTAGAATACAATCGGATGTACATATTAAACAGAAACAAACAATAGCATTAACTGATAAATCCTAAAGATAATTATCAATAGAAATAGTTTGAATCTTCTCCATTAACAAAATTATCCCATATGAAATAAAATGTTGAAATCACACAAAATGGAGCTGAGACGACCCACAAAAACAAAATAGAAAATAACACAAATAGACTTGATAACATTATCTAAACATAATATAAATGTTTTTCCATCAATAAATAAAATTAATAAACCCTAAACAAAATAATGACAACATTAAACGTGATGCAGGTATTTACGAAATAGAGTAGAAAAAGGCACCAATATACATTGAAGAAACATCTAAGAATTTAAATAAAATATTATACGAACATAAAACTTTTGATTGATTGATTTTTCTGTTTTAACGTTGTGTATAACATAAAATGAATCATGTATAAAAACAATAGACAGGTGCACTAATCGTTCTTGACTTCAACTTAAATAATGTAGTTTTAACTGAAACAAATATGCTTTCGTTGCAATAAAAATTTATTGAAAGATCGACTAATTTCGAAAACTTCTACTGTAAATTTCCGCTCCAGATCATGCAACACATACACTTTCAACCCAAAAGTAAAATTGATACTGTTGAAGCTTAAATAAGCATGGAATAATACAACAC